>JAWQFJ010001301.1:0-30000 GCA_034096865.1 Theodoxus fluviatilis
CACGAAACTCCACACCACCCAGGTTGATTGTTGGTTTGGGGGGGATGGTTTGTGTGGAAGAACCTAGTGGCGATGGTGTAGTGGTGGTGGTTGTTATTTTAGTTTTGCCATTGGGGTGGAGGTAACTATGGCCCTATCACTGCAGCGATTTAGTTGGAGGAAGAGAAAACTACCACACCGGTTCCGAAGTGCAGAAAATACAGTCGTGACGAAGACAAGGGTGGAGCGTAGGGGCAGACATTATAAATGACGAATTCACCATCGGCTGCGTCTCCTTGCGCTTCTGCCTCCATTCCGCATGTATTCTAATTAAAATCAGCTGCAGGAACTTGTATATCTAATCACTCGCATCACTCAAGACAACATTCTGTAACGTCCTTTGGGTTTGCATCATCTCTCATTCCATTACTTTCCGATTCAGCATGCCTTAGACCTCGCTCCAATCAAATTCCGCGAAGGGACTCCAAACGAAGTGTGCCGGTGCGCCACATTGGGATGGACAAAGACGCGCAATCAATCTAAGCGTGGACAGAGCCGCCACGCGAGAAAGGTCTCTTGCAGCGTCCACCAGGATTGTCGTTTGGGAGACCACATGGGCTTCAAGACCATGATGTCTTGAGGCTATGCGGTCTTTTGTGGAACCAGACAGCATCTTGGCTGCTTCACTGGGGAGATCTTGAGGAATGCAGCTTCCCTCTGCTACTGGTGTCTTATTCCCTTTACCGCCTGCGCTAGTTCCCATCTCCCTGGTGATGCTTCTGTCAGGCTAGCAGGCTGTTCACCCTGCCAGCACCGCTCACCCCATCATGACCGTTCCTCAGGGAATAGTATAATTTGAGCAGGGTTGGGAGGTGGGATGGAGTTTTTGGGGCTTGGGGAGAGGGGGATGAGGGCACAGGACCGAGAGTGAGACTGGAAGGAGAGAGGATGAATGACGTGGTGTAGGGGCCTCGGAGAGAGCCTAAGGGATATTGAGACTGTCAGCCTTCATTTCTGTCCAATTGCTTCCTTGTCTACGCGGCTGGTCCTCATGGGCCTAGGAAACGCTTCGTGCTGTTCACCTGACGATGATGTTTTCCGGGGATGCCTCTGTGATATTTCAGCTAACCATGTTGACATCACATATTGTCGCCTCTTAGAAATTGCTAAAGGGTCATGACCGGTATCCAAATTGCGGGCAAAGACATCGAGGCCTTCATTAATTAAGATGAAGATCTGCTCAAGGGATTTTTTGATGCAGTTGTTATTGCGTCCCTCTAAGCTAGAAACTGGCTGGGACAAAATGCAATCTTAGCTAACAAAAGATCTTTACCAGAGTTAAGTGTCACCAAACCGAGAGAGAATGTTGACAGGACTACGGTATAGACTATCAGAGATATTGAGGAGCGGACTAACACTATCAGAGATATTGAGGAGTGGACTAACACTACATTATTACACTTCCAGATCGGTGATGTAACAAAATACGTAATCATGTGGTGTCGGGAGCAGTAATGTATTTATGTTTGGATGATGATTTGATGCTAGTGACTGCCGGAAGATTAAAAAAAAAATTAGGCATAGCATGAGAACAGCAACAGATGATACGAGGAAGGTGGACGGTGGTTGCGTGTCTGGCAGTCTGGCAAGAGGATTCCAGACGCTAGAGCGAGCACTGCCGTGAGGTGGCGAGTCTAACACTGCGGTCAAGAAGAAGGACTGGCTTAGGGTGCCGTGGGAAAGGGGAAGAGACAGGAGGGAGGAGGAGGAGGAAGGAATCAGCGACGGCCCTGCCCCAGAGCGGCAATCAGTCAGGATTGGAGACGGGCGCTGTCACTGCCTATCCCCATCCTACGTCCCGCACGCCAGGTTCCCGCTTCTGCAGGCCTACACTGATCAATACGCTGGGGCTGGCACTGGCCAGGCACCTTTCACCCTGAGCCTCTGTGATAAATGACTCAGTCCCAAACTACCCGCAAACAGGGCCAAATCTGTTTACCACGGGTTCTTTTTTATTTTCTCTCTCCCCCCCCTCCCCACCCCCCCCCCCCCCCCCCCCCCCAGCGTAATGGACGCAAGTTCCGTTGCCTAACCTGATCATCGATACCACTGCCAAACTGTCGGTGATTGGTCCGCATCTCCGGATTACCTGCTAGTGATACGAATCATGATTGGGGAAGAATTTCCTAGTTGGTCATGTTACGTCACCAACATTGTTCTCGAAGAACAGTAAGGCGGAGGACAGCTGACAAAGTGCATTTCCGTCTTCCTCAGTCATAGGTCATCTGTCGTCTCTGAGAGCCGAGAACCTACTTCCTTTGGTGTACTTCTACTGAACGAGATGTGCACTTTAATGAACGTCGACATCCGTCTTTTATCCTAAGTGTGTCAAGCAGTATGATCACCCAAAGGGCAAGTGTCTTTGATGCAGTCGGCCTTCGTATTTGTATCGTCGTTTCTGATGAATTTTTCAACTGCTGCTGCCTCTACGAGAAAGCACAAATCAATCTTGATACGTGTGTATCGTTGAATCATTTATGCATCTTGGAGAAAACGCGCAAATTGCTGTCCAATTTTTAGATAATCAGTCTTATCGATTCCTTTCGCAAAGTCACTCTCCTAGAAGCATCAATTGCGCAGTTTGTTCTCTCTCTCTCTCTCTCTCTCTCTCTCTCTCTCTCTCTCTCTCTCTCTCTCTCTCTCTCTCTCTCTCTCATCTCTCTATCTATCTATCTATCTATCTATCTATCTATCTATCTATCTATCTATCTATCTATCTATCTATCTATCTATCTATCTATCTATCTATCTATCTATCTATCTATCTATCTATCTATCTATCTATCTATCTATCTGTATGTGTTTGGGTGTATATATATGATGCTTGAGTGAAACTTCTGGAATGAACAATGCGACCTCTTTTTTTCACTTCATCTTGTACCTGACTATTGCTGTTGACCGTAGAACTGAGTGTTGCCATCGTGACTTCTAGTTTGGTTTGACGTTAAAGCAAGACTGCATATGTTTGTCAATGTAACAACCACGATTGCCGCACGTGTAAGAAAAGGTCAGCGTGTTTTTGCGTTGTGGCTCTCTATACATTGTTTGCCCTTATTGGTCCTGACAGTTCCATTCTCACCTCCGGCACAAGAGCCTCCTCTGTCGGATAAATAATGGAGGAATCCGACCCGCTACTTACGGAGTATCATCACCTTGTCCCCTTTCTGGCCTTTCGGCTGCACCCTGTGTCGGGCAGCTGTCTTTGCTACACTATCCTCATAAACTGCAGAGTAACTCGTCCCTTTTTGAAACATGTTGTTGTTCAGTAATGCTGCAATTTCTTTTGTTTTACTACGAAAATAGTCATGATTCGATTTCCCTCCCCCCTTGAGCCCGAAACGGATCAAACATGGATGATATTGGCTAAGAAAACGAAAAGATATTTTTGCAGAACCTGCTTTTTGGAGGTCATTTGTCTTGGTGATTACATTCTTCCCATATGTATTCGCTTGCTTTTCGTGTTTTTGTGTCATTTCCAGTCCGGTCCGCGTATTAGCATGCGGTATCGCTCCAAGACTTAAACCTCCCCGGCGTTTTCATCGAGCCCTGTGCAATGTTATGACAAGTTCTCCCTTGATCAATATTACGAACCCGTATGTGAATATTCTCACGCCCAACAAACATCAGCACGGCATAATCGTCTTGATGTTCGTGCCCGAAACCGCAGAAATAACGCAGGTTTCAAGGGCAGAGAAAGCCACGCAGGAATGCCTCTGTCTCGACGTTCCGACGACGTGCTGTCAACGGTGACGGCGATGATTGCATCAAAGGCAGCCGACCCGGGGGTGATTCAAGCCATTCGCGCCAAGGCTTGTGTGGACCCAAGGCTAACATTGCACTTTGCCGACATGCCGGGTCGTGAGAGGCGAGGAGAGAGATCTGGCCTGGCATCTAGACTGCTTACATGCAACGACAATGGACAGGGTCCAAATCGGCCCGCCTGCTTGCCAGGACGCTCGTCAGGCCTGGCGGTATGTCAACGCGAGGCTAATGCATGAAGCGATATGGGAACATAGTCATTCTTGATTGTTATATGTGCATGCGTATAAAACAAACACTGTGTTGAGTTTGGTGCTCCTTTTCACATCTATTTATCTGCATCAATCGTGCGCTTCCTAGACATTTCCCCGTGAAGACTCGGTAACGGCATGAGCTTACCTCAGCTGAGGATTATATGAGCAAATCTAATGTGATTACAACAAAATTGTAATAATCATTTCCCGTTACGTTCCAATGATTCCGTCATGCCATCATACTCATCTCGACAAAGAAGACCCATTTGTCTAAGTAGAGGATGGCAGAAGAGTCTGCGCTTCGCGACGTCGCCACGGAGTCGATGGCGCGGTGTTCCTTGTCGTTCCTGAAGGACTACAGCGCTTTGAGGACGCCTGGCGGGGTGCCAGCGTGTCAACAGCACAGTGGGGGCAAGGGGTTCAGCACCCGTAGCTAGGGGTCATGCGCCCAGTGCGCATTGTTGCCGTGGTTGCTAGGGACGGGGGAGAGGCCATGAAGGAGCTGGAGGAGGGGGGGGGGGGGGGGGGGGGGGGGGCTGCAGGAAGAGCAAAGTTTGAAGGAACCTCCTCCTCCCCCCGTGCTGCGGTTCATTGTCAGAGGTGTTTGCAAGGTGAGGAAGCCAGTGTCAGTGTCAGAAGAGAGAGCTGGCCAGTCAGACAGGTGGGGATGTACGTAACGGACATCATGAGGGGCAGCATAGACATCACCGAGGATATCCTGGATATACTTTATTGGTATGTGGAATCTTTGCCTTGCATTTTTTTTCACACAGTTGCTGCTCCTGTTCCATAGGCTGATGGTCGACTGTACATGTAGCGGTCGTTTTTGCACACTTTACGCCGGTCTTTCTTTGCTCTTTTTCACGCAGTCAAGGGAGCGTCATTGATTGCCCAGTTAATTGTTTGACATGATACTTTTTCTCTTCCTTCCTTGTGTATGAAGCATGACGTTTTTTGTCCTTTGTCTCAAGTGAAGGTTGACTTTTTGATAACTGGCTTCCACTAGCGGACATTTCATCCTCGGGTGTCGATATTCTTGTGGGTTACCTCCTCTTCCTGAAGTCAGTGGGACTCGATTTGATTGATTTTATATCACGAATTAGGTGAACTGTATGAGACCTCACTGTCATGAAAAGAGTTTTAATACTATGTTAAAGATGGGTGTTTCTCAACGTTGTGGCCTTATATAGCCTACAAGGCTGATAGGCCCTTAAACTCCATCCATCCATCCATCCTTCCATCCTGAAGTCAGTTAGCGCGTGCTTTTTATCTGACGAGTTTTCTATGAAGTGTACCTTCATAAACGATCAGTAACGTCGTTTAAGAGCAATTTAAAGAAAGTTTTACGGTCGTGAGCGCTCGAGCACGAATGTTCTTTGTCTGCTTTTTAATTATTCAATGATATAAACTCGGAAATAACAACTCAATTTCAGGAAAGGTGTCTATACGGTGCATATACCATAACTGATCGGAGAGTAGCACAAGATGGTACGAAAAGGTCATTTACTTTCAGCCGTCGGCTTTCCTCGGAATACATTAGTTCGATTCACATAGTGGTTGCATGACGTGAAGTAATTAATAGCTCTTATTTCCTTGTTTGCAATTTTTAAAATTGTGAGTTAAGAACTGTAAAGCTATGCAGTCTGCATGTGAATCACATTTGTTTCCTGGTGCCATTGCATTCAGCTTCCCTCTTCTCCCCGCCTGCCCCGACCTGTGAATCACAAGCACCTGTTTGATCACGACGTTGTAGGGCATTTTATATATGCACAAGCCAGTTCATCTTCTTTCCATTTACTTCCAGCTAATTTTTAGAAAATATTTTAATTTACTCAGTTATAAGACATATTTGTCCTTTTTCTGTCTGTCTGTCTGTCTGTCTGTCTGTCTGTCTGTCTGTCTGTCTGTCTGTCTGTCTGTCTGTCTGTCTGTCTGTCTGTCTGTCTGTCTGTCTGTCTGTCTGTCTGTCTGTCTGTCTGTCTGTCTGTCTGTCTGTCTGTCTGTCTGTCTGTCTGTCTGTCTGTCTGTCTGTCTGTCTGTCTGTCTGTCTGTCTGTCTGTCTGTCTGTCTGTCTGTCTGTCTGTCTGTCTGTCTGTCTGTCTGCCTGCCTGCCTGCCTGCCTGCCTGCCTGCCTGCCTGCCTGCCTGCCTGCCTGCCTGCCTGCCTGCCTGCCTGCCTTCTGCCTGCCTGCCTCCCTGCCTGTCTGTCTGTGTGTCTGTGTTTGTGTCTGTCTCCCTCCCTCCCTCCCCCCTCCCCTCCCCCCCTCCCTCCTCTCCCCCTCCCCCCCCCCCCCCTCCCTCCCTCCCTCGCTCCCCTCCCTCCCTGTCCTTTATGATGGCGTTCATTTCTAGTACAAGTTGAAATTTAATGATTTGCTGCCGTTGCAACATGAGGCAAGGCGTGTGGCTGCTGCGAAAGCACAGCGTCCTGCTGTCCTAGCCCTGGCTGCTGGGTGCATTCGGTAGTACCGTATAGATATTGACATGTGGTGTACTTATCGACCTCATATTGATTCAGTCAGAAACCTTTCCTGTGCTAGGTCGTCTGTCAGCGCCCATCCATCAGGTTGTAGACCTGGCCTTTTAAGTCATGGACGCATTGCTTGTGCTCGGGTGTCCTTGTCCTTTGAGGCTGAGTGGCGATGTGACGCACACAAATAGTTTCCAACGCAGGATTTGAATCGACAAGAGGAGGGGTGGGGGTGTTATTTGCAAATGGGAATTACATCAAGCAATTTTTAAAGCAAATCTTTGTGTGTGTGTGCATATTTGTTTGGGTAAGATTTCATCCTCAGAGGCAACACTATCACCTTCAGTACCTGCTTGTACTGTTACTTGAGACCACCGATGGGGGGAAAAATGGTTACCATCTTATTTCAGGTTATCAGAGAACGGATTTGATGCACAAAAGGACATAAAATGGGAGTTTTTGTGGGTTTACGAGGTCAAGTAATCTTGCACTGATTACAGGAAGCTTGAGAAGCGAGTTAGAAGAGCTACAAGAAGGTGAAGACGTTCGAGTAAGGCGGGAAGAAAGCGAAAGAGTAGGGGTCTTTACTCAGAGAGGCACCTGTTTGTGTGGAAGTGTGCACAGGAATCTCCCTCCAGTTTGCACTGAAAGACATCAACAACAACAAAAAAGTAAGACTATTGTCGGTCAGACGGCGGTCCAACTGCGGAACACGCTAGAGCCCCTAAACTCAGCAGGATGGAAAATGCAGCCCCGTGTTGGCCAGGCAAATTGTTCTGGGAAGTCCTCATTGCGGGGGAGCCTGTCGATGCTCTGAGCCAGCGAGAAGCTTCGGCTGGGTTCACAAGGGACTGCCGGCGGCCGACGGTGTCCAAATTGTCTCGGCTTCCTGGCAATGTCCGGCGAAGCCCGCATCCCGGGTTGCCATGTTGACGAAGGGTCAACCAAATAGAGCCTCCCTTTCCCGTACAGCTCTCTTCCTCTTCTCTGTTCGTCTGCCTTAGTCTTTGCTGTTCTGGCTCCAGAGTTTGTCTCCTGGCCTCCAGGCTCTGATTTGGGACGTCCGCCTTCACGCAGGCAGCGTCCATGTTGACTTGGTCTCCGTGCCGTCTTGCCTGTCCTGAGCACACGAGTGCCTTCTCATCACTTTGTGTTCCCTGGCCAACGTATACACGCTGCCTGGTTCTCATGTGGCTTTTGCCTGCCTTGCACTCGGGTCGCTTTTCTTGTATATTAAATATCGCTCAACATGCAATTGACATTCACAGGACATTAACCGCCCAAAGCTGTCCGAATATTAGGAAAATCTCATAAGCGGTTTCCGACCAATATATTTCTAATGCCTCCTCTGCCGATTCTTCATTTTGACTTCATTTCCTGTTTCGATCCCCCTCTTCTTTAATCCCTCCTTCTCCAAGCCACTCACTCTCACTTTTTCTCTTCTTTACCCTCTCTTCTTACCCCCTCCCAGACTCTCATTCTCTCTCTCTCTCTCTGTCTCTGTCTCTGTCTCTGTCTCTCTCTCTCTCTCTCTCTCTCTCTCTCTCTCTCTCTCTCTGGCTGTCCATTGTCCCCCCATTTTTAGGGTACACATGTACGCATTTGTATTGATGTTTCTTATTAATCTATCATGTTTCTTGTCTTACCCTCTTTCATTGCACTTTTCGAAGAGCGCCTGTCTACCCTACCTTTCCCGTCTTCACGAGGCCTTCTTGCCAGCCATTGCTGTCGGTGTTTGCGGGGGACGCGTGTCTGGAGGCAGGTAGCGAGGCGTCCCTGGCTACCTTGGTGCCGAGTTCTCTCTCGGGTCGCAGCCCCACAGGGCCCGCGATTTACCGAATTCCTCATGGCAGCGGCTGGCTATTTACGTCTACGTGCCAGTGTTCGTCTTTTTTTATCTTTCCGAATTCAATCGCTTTCAAGTGGTCCAGCACTGAATGGTCTGACTTGGCACTGGAGTAACGGGCAAGCAATGCGTGGTCGGCCAAGATAGCTTTGGGTTCTCTATTCCCGTGCCTTGTCATGCATGCGTGGAAAGCAGAAGTGTATCAGACACGACGGCAGTGTCTGTCAAAAACGTATGCAGTTATTTTGTAGGTTTGAGTGCACCTGTGACTTTGGCGATACCGAAACCTAACAGGCTTGGTCTGAGATTCAAAGAGGGACAGTACGTATTGCCATGGCATGCCTATTCTTCTCTAGATCAGTTTTCCAATAATACATAATTTTGTCATTCATACTGGCAGCTTCTCCGGCTTGCCTTAACGGTTGGTTGTGTGGCAAAACTGAGTGAAGGTGCATGTTGAGATCGATTGCCTTGAGAAGCAACTCAGACATGGCTAAGAGCTAAGTGCAGACCACACAGTCCGCCATGGCTGATCGTCTGTGACATGGGCAAGGCAACATATGATGGATGTCAACATCAGTTGCCCTTTTCTTACCTATGTACCTCTAAATATCCTCCAAGTTTGATTGAAATTTCATGGCAGATGCGTACCTCTCGACGGGAGATTGCTTTTTCCGCATAGTTTGACTAATTTCATAGTCAGAAGGTTTGTGATATGTTTAATGTGTAGATACCGAACTAAATGGTTGCTCCGGAATACCTGTAGAGCAGTTGCCTGTGGCGTGCTGGTCTTTGAGTGTTCGTGTCTCCTAGCAATGCCAGGTATCTTTGACATTGCAGAGCGATCCCATTCGGTAGCTGGGTAAGTGAATGAAAACCTGAACTTGTGTTTCGAAGGATTTTGCTTGTGGGGTGGTAATACGTGCAGTGCGGACACAGGTACGGAGGTTTCTCGGAGAGTGGAGATGGGAAAAATGCATTGGTCTGTATTCAGGACCTGGATGGTTTGTGTCGTGGCTTTGACTTCGATTCTTTCTAGGACAAAGGAATCTGAAGCTTTTTAAAAGACATCCGCTGCTTAGAAAGTCAAACCATTCTTTCTGCCGTAGAAATCTTGGAAACTTTATGCGCAACAGTTGCAGGTTGTGCGCAATATTTGTCGGTCGCTCGCACTGTTTGGAAAGGTACCGTCGGGGAGTGGGGTAATCTTTCTCCCCAGCTCAAATCAGTGCACAGAAGCAAAGTTTGTTCAAAGTCTCTGACTCGCAAAAAAGGCTTTCTTGTGTGATGCAGACTCCAAATGAAAATCGAGATAAACTGCTGTTTTATTAACTGCAATTTCAGCCGGCATCATTCCAGGTCGTCGCACTCGTATCGCACTCGTTGTTTTGATCGACCAAGCTTAAGGTCTTTTTCTGCTTCGTGTTCGTCAGGCAAGGCTATCGGTGCGAGATTTCAAATCTCTGCATCTTCTCTGTAATGTAGAAATTCCGCGTTAGGAAGGTGCTGGTCACACATGCTCGATTGTAATAACGTCGGCAATCTCAGCTTTTCAAGAGCTCTTGGTGCAAGGGAATCAATCTTCTCAGAGAGGCAGCGAGACTGAAATTAGCAAGGGAGATAACCCTGTGCTCCCGCTGCCAGGAGGCTCAGGAGGCAGTCAGACCCTGCAGCCTTTCATCTGGGTCTTCATGTTCTCAGAGCGCCCATTGTTTGTCACCGAGTCCTGGCGTCCTGACTTATCTCCCTTGACTTTTCTCTAACTGAGGCTGAAATGGTCCGTGTAGCCAACATTTGCGGACACTGTACCAGAGTTTCAAATCTCGGCATTTCTCGCGAGAACGGACATTTATAAACGTCGTTTAGCTTAAGATTACACCCGAATCACGCGGACCGTTAAGGTGCATGGAGTACAGTATCGCCGAGCAAGACGTTTGTCACCAAACGCAGATACATTAACGCGGCCGGATCTTGGCATAACTAACCGGGCGAGCGAGTCACGTGACTGTAAGGCCGAGATTTCATAACTCGGGTACAGTGTCCGGAAATGTTGGTTACAACGACCATTTCAGCCTAACTGAGATCCATCTCGAGACCCTGTATCTCTTTTCCTGTGTGTCCTTCATACTAACCTTCTCTCTCTCCCTCCCTCTCTCCCTCTCTCTCTCTCTCTCTCTCTCTCTCTCTCTCTCTCTCTCTCTCTCTCTCTCTCTCTCTCTCTCTCTCTCTCTCTTTGGAGTGTACACTAAGAGGCTTTGGCCTACATGAATGTATTTGTTTTTAACATTTGGATGTTTAGAAAATTGTTTTTTTATGTATGTGTCATTGTAGTTACGTCAAGTTCTATATTTGAGTTTTGTTTCTCTGGTACACTATTTACCCAGTTTAGTATGTTTAAGAAAGTGCACATGTATAATTCTTGCGATAATTATACTGACTCTCTCTCTCTCTCTCTCTCTCTCTCTCTCTCTCTCTTCTCTCTCTCTTCTCCTCTTCTCCCCTCCCTCCCTCTCTCTCTCTCTCTCTCTCTCTCTCTCTCTCTCTCTCTCTCTCTCTCTCTCTCTCTCTCTCTCTCCTCCCTCCCTCCCTCCCTCCCTCCCCCCACCCTCTCTCTCCAACCCACCCACCCTCTTTCTCTCATTTTCTCTTCACTTCCTCCCCCTTTCCCCAGCTCCCCCCCCTCTCACTCTCACTCTCTCTCTCTCTCTCTCTCTCTCTCTCTCTCTCTCTCTCTCTCTCTCTCTCTCTCTCTCGTGTGTGTGTGTGCTCCCATCTGAGTGACTCCATCTCACCCCTGCCTTGCCTACCTCTGGCTGAGCTTCAGGTCCCAGCCCTCACCCCAACCCCTGCCTGGCCCCACGCCATCACCCCCTGGCCCCTGTCTCCCTCCCATCGCTTGTGCTCCCTGGGTTCTGTTTATGTTAGACGTTATCCTCTAATCAGGCTTTTTTACATGAGCTTCGAGACTTTCCCGCCATTGGGCTATTTCAATCACCTGGTTGTTTCATGTTCTGCTCACTGTAAACACTGGTCGACTTGAAATAGACGAAAAGGGATACTGACTTTACATCTATGTTTAGCTTCCTTTTTGCAAGAGTAGGCAACTGTTGTGTTCTGTGCCGCTGTTTAAAAAAAATATATTCCTATTGTGTTTGCGATGACAGATGGAGGGAAGTTCTTTTGACAAGTTTGATCAATATATCATCTGCTAGTTTTCCCACATAGTATCCAGTTTGGGCTGAGCTGGACCTGTATCATTCACAATGGAGATTCTTCTCTGCATACGATTTTCGCTGTCGGGGGGAGCCTCGTACACTTTCACATGACAGGCCTGCCGGCTTTTGATAGTGAGTTAGCCCTTGGACTAGGAACCATGGTTACTGTGGACTGGAGAAGATAGACGCTGTCTGTGCATACTAGGGTAGCCCTGGCTCTTTGCTGAAGGGATGCCAGTCTTCCTGCACTCGTTTCACTTCTATTCATGGGGATGACTCCCCCATCACTGCCAATGGCCATTCCATTACTGGAGGTCTGGGATGTGACCCAGAGTAGAAGACCTCCTGATGGGAGATGCGCCTTGCCTGGTTCAGGAAGGAAAGCAAAGGAACTGGTGTCAGTAAGCCCCTCTGTGTGACTCCATCTCTGCTGCTGTGAAAGAGCTGGAGCTGCTATATGTACTTAGCCCGTTTTCACTCTGGCACTGCTTTGTGGGTAACTGTGCCACAGAAATAAACAGTCTTATCACAGGAAACCTTAACGAGAGGAGTGGCGGAAACCATCAGCGTTTCTTTTCATTGTGTCCGTTTTAGAGCAAGTTCTTATCTTGTTTTTGGAATATCACCGACTTCTTTCCATCACATTTCACTCCCCTCTTTTTTCTTTCTTTCTTTCTTTCTTTCTTTCTTTCTTTTTTTCTTTCTTTCTTTCTTTCTTTTTCTTTCTTCCCTCTTCCCATCTTTTTTCTTTCTTTCTTTCTTCCCCTTTTCCATCTTCTTTTTTTCTACTTTTTTCCTTTTATCCATCTTTCTTCTCGTTTGCCAACTTCTTCTTCTTCTTCTTCCTCCTCCTTCTTTCTTCTTTCTTCTTCTTTTTCTCCTCCTCCTCCTCCTCCTCCTCCTCCTCCTCCTCCTCCTCCTCCTCCTCCTCCTCCTCCTCCTCCTCCTCCTCCTCCTCCTCCTCCTCCTCCCTCTCTCCCTCCTCTACTTCCTCCTCCTCCTCCTCCCACCTCCTCCTCCTCCTCCTCCTCCTCCTCCTCCTCCTCCTCCTCCTCCTCCTTCTCCTCTTCTTCTTCTTCTTCTTCTTCTTCTTCTTCTTCTTCTTCTTCTTCTTCTTCTTCTTCTTCTTCTTCTTCTTCTCTCAGTCTCTCTCTCTCTCTCAATTCCCTATTTCCACGTGTTATGTAGAACTAGATTTTGCAGGGAAAACAGTAATCCTCAAGTGGCTTTGGTCGACAGGTACACCCAGTCGGTGTTACCGGGGGCAGTGCGCAGTCTGGTAGCAACGAATGCCATTAATCATGACAGTGGTGATCCGCGAGCCTCCATTGAAATGTTGTCCTGGGTGTCTCTGTTGCTGCAGAATGGTCTGCCACATGTTGTTGAGCAGGCGAATCCTTAGGGAGGACACTTTTCGCTCTTTTGATTGGCAGTGCATGTTGTTACTCTTTATGAGCCGGGTGCACAAAAGGATGTTGTCAATAGAGTGTATGCCCCCAGGTTCTGAAAGTACACGAATACATGGCAAAGTTGGCATCGCGGTGCGGTATTGTGGTTCCCCGAGACCCAGAGATAAAACCAGGCAGATGGGACAGTGAATTGCAAGTTCAACTACGGAGAAAGTATAGATCTGCAGGTTCATAGTTGGTTGCATGGAGTGAAGAGTTCTATTATGAAAAAAGCATCGTACAGAACTGAGATGATAAAGTGAAAGGGTGACGTGGAGAAAATGAATATGAGCACCAGGCCACACCAAAAAATCGTGAAGGCGTAACTTAGTGTGGAAAAAGTTGGAGTGTAGCTGTGGTGATAAGGGCAAGGTGACCAGGGCGTGTGCGGTCGCATAAAATTTGATAGAGAGGAAAGGTGATGCAGAGGGAGAACGAGGTGGCGAAACAATATTTTATACTGATGAGTAAACTGGGGACATGAGCAGCTAGTTGGGGGCAGACATGCTGGCGTGATGGAGAAAAGACGTGGTAGGAGAGAACAGTGTACAGCGGGAGACCCAAGGGGCGTCACAGCTCTGGGCACAAGGCTAGACGGACGGGCGAGAGGTGTGGTCACAGTAGATGAAACTTTCAGGTCAGACTGCTAATTGCCCCCGCCCCTCATTAGCGAGACAGCCTCTCCCCCAGGCCAGCCTGTCTACACCCAGCATATGATTGTACTGGTCTCGTAGACGTGAAACCTGGTCCGGGCGTTTCCTTTGTCTTGTCTGTTTTCTTCCATACGCCTACTTCATATATACGTGGAGTCTTATGTCCTGAGCTCGCTATCTACAGGTGTAAGCAATTGCATGCAATGGTGGGGCGTATTTACGTTCCCACCCCGGTCTTTTGAATACCGGTACCTAGTTATTATATTTACTCGTTTTCAAAGCAAAATAGTTTTGGAGTGTTAGTTAATTATTTTAATTGTGCATGAGATAGGTCATTCATTTTGGTTCTCACTTCCTTTTACAAGTCTTTGCTTGCATGAACATGTGACTTTGAAGTTCAGGAAGCGATAGGGCTCGTTGACTTGCTGAGCATGCACACCAAGTCGTCGCGACTACAGACGTCATGAGGAGGAAGTGTCTTTCCAACGCATAGGATGGGGAATTTGTCGTTTTTCTCGCTCTTCGCACCTTCCCTCTCTATGCACTTCATGCAGGCAACCTTGGCTGTGCTTGCCCCTTGCTTTGGGCAGGTGTGAGAGCGGAGTTTAGCGGTCGCATGCGAACTTTGCAAGGTCGTTCTGGGGTCTCCCGGCCAGCAGTGAGGTCTCTGCACTGCTCGGACCGCAGCGTCGTTCACCATGCAAGTCATCCTGCCTGGGATTTGGACGCAGCGGTTGTCGCCTGAGGAATAATCCCAGAGCTTCCTGCTGCAAGCCACTGGGAGCGCTCCTCGGATGCCATCAGGCAGTTATGTCTGCTAGTATCTCGACCTTGCCGCCATGTGTACACTGGCAGAACTTCTCCAGATTCGAGCAGGAATGTCTTGCATAGCCCCTGGAGTTCGGAGGTTGTTTTTCCATCAGCAGCACATGGCATGAATCCTGAAGGAATTTCTTGTTTTCAGTTATTAGGGATGTTCGAGGTCTTTTGAGGGTCCTGCAGCATTCCTTCGGCAAGGAGATCATGGAGCCGCGAGGTTCGAAACAGCTTAGTTAACCATTACCTCATGTGTGTGCACGACTGTGTGCACATATTGCGCATATTTTAGAGATAACGTGGAATTACACTGGTGCCGTACTTGCTTTTGTTGACATTTGAGCTATTTATGAAACTGCTTTCCGTCTGCTGATAAAGCCCAAGCTGACGCACAGCGCAGTCGGGACACTCTGTTATCAGCAACAACGTTCTTGCATGTACACTTCTAACTTCAAGGTTTATGGACGCTGATAAAGAATTTATACCTCGCCCTACTGTTCAGTACCAATGAACCCCTCAACTAGTCGCTAGGTTACCCGTACTCAGAAGAAAAGTTTTTGTGTCAAACCAACGAAGCCCAATTTTACGTAAACGTTAAAACTGTCTCATAAGAATGAAGTGTGCCCGAGCAGTGTTGAACGAGGTCACTGCCTTCCAGATGCCCTTCTGTCTTGGTCTAGTTTGATGACCAGTGACAGGTCAGTCCGGGCCGGACCCTGTCCCTCCCTGGTGCCAGTCGCCCCCTCCCTCTGGGCAGGTGACGGAAGCTCGCCCGACCCTCTCCAAGGTCGCCGATGTCGTCAGTCCGGGCCCGCGGCATGGCGTGAAAATCCCAGGTGGGGCTTAGTCCAGGCTTCCCAGGCCTGTGCTCGCTTCCGCGTCCCACTTCCCCCTTCCTCCTCCCTGCCTGGAGGCTGTCCCTCGCCTCTCAGTCCTCGCACGGCCTGACGTGCTCCCACCCCCTCCCCCGTTCTCGCTCCTGTCCCACAGGTCCTCTCCCAGCCCCCCTCCTCTTCTTTCCCTACCTGTCTCGCTCCTGATGAGTCTCTGGTGTTCACAAAAGTTGGCCGTCTTCCCGAGACGAGGCGTTGTTAACGAGCGTGGAGACTGGGACTTGCCTGGGCTTCTCCACGTCTTTCCCCTGCTTGGAGGACTGCGCCTTGCTTCCCGTGTTTCCCGTGCTTGGAGGACTGCGCCTTGCTTCCCGTGTGTTGGGATTGAATGGAAGCAATTGCTCTCTCGTGATTGTGGTGTAAAGGTTGACATATGTGAGCCCAGGATTCCGAACGATCGACAATTTGTCCTGTTGTTGTTGTTGTTGTTCGCCAAGCGGATCAATATGTTTTCCTTTGGTCATATGAAGTCATACAGGTAGGTGGTCAACATTGTTTTTCATTAAGTGAGCTTTTTGACTATTTTTGTAATCTTTCTTATTGGTGCTTAGTATTACGTTAATGTGCTCTTGCTGGTTGTGTATTTTGAATAACGCTGTAGAAGCAGACTTCGTTGTTATAGGCCCCCTGTGGGTTGGGGGTAGGAATTGACCCACCGCGTCTCCCTACGCGTTTCGTAAGAAGCAAATAACTAAGAAATCATGACTTGTTTTTTTCCATCCAACTCTTGTGAGTTTTTGCCGTGCATGGCCTTAAATGGCCTACAAAGGCTGTTCGGCCGTTAAACTACATTCATTCATTCAGTTAGTCTGTATTTGTTATAGAAAGGTTGCTTTGTTGGACTAAGGAATGACGATTTTTAAGTTAACAGTTCGGCTTAATGAGGAAGCATGCTGTTACTATAATAACGCAGATTTTCCCTATTTTCCTTGCTCATTTACTTGCTTGCTCTCTGGACCAACTTTGCTTTGCCCTTTGTATCGGACGTTCATAATGATGGCACTTTTTGGCATGCACCATTTTGATATCTGCAGCCTGCATTGATTTGTGCGAGAAAACATGGAATAGCTTGTTCGAAAGACGCGATTCGAACTGCTGGGGAGCGGAAATCTATCGAATGTCCTTAACTAAATTTTTGGTTTCAAGAAGTCATATTTTACATGCGGCCTGCCAAGTTGTAAAACCCCAACATTTTTTGGTCGTGTCCTACTGCAAGGAAAACTTCGGCGTTGCATTCTTTTATATCACCATGGAAATTGGTTCTACGATCACGTCGAGAATTGCTGACAGAACCACGTGGAAGCCTCTACGGTGCTCAGCCATTACTCAGCGGGCTGTGATGGTGTAGCCCGTGGAAAGCGTGCATCACCAGCGGGTTTCAGACAGTAATTCGGCGAGATGGGATCGCTGTGCGGCCCACTTCAGGTCACGTGATGTTGGCATCAAAGCGGATGGCATGACGCCGGCTGGTGGACTTAATGAAGCTTGCTGCGCGTGGGGTGCTGTGTTCGTGGGGTGCTGTGTGCGTGGGGTGCTGTGTGCGTGGGGTGCTGTGCGCGTGGGGTGCTGTGCGCGTGGGGTGCTGTGTTACTCCTGTCTCGCTCTGACTGACACGTCATTAGCGCACCATCGATTAAAAAAAAGTGATTTGCCTGACCCTGCCCTCTGCAACGATCTTTGATTAGAAAAAGGGGGCGGGAGTGAAGCGATAGTGGTGGAGCACGTACGGGATGGGAATGGGAAGTGGTCGATAGGGGGGAGGGATTGGATGGAGGGGAGGCATCGAATAGGGATTGGAAGGGTCTTCCCCTTAAAAAGAAAAGGTGGAATACAACGATTTAGCCGAGGGTTGTAGACCTAATCACTGATAAATAATAACTCTAAGTGGGCTGAAGTTCGATGAGGTTACTGCCAAAAGTCGACTTTGGAATTGCATTCCCTGACTTGTATGCGTGCATGAGCAAGTGTGACAAAGTTACGATTCCATTTAATCATGTACCAGCGTCCGCGCTCCTCGAATGACCAGTCGTGGCCGCGTGTACCATTAGGTGTGATTAGTCGTAACATCCCTTGCGTCCGAAGGCACAAAATTGCTGGTTTCCACTTGCAACTGTTCTGATGAGCGTGTTTTGTTTTCTGTTGCTACTTGCACGTTACTCTGTCAGTATATTGCGTGCGTACGTGTGTGCGTGCGCGCATGCACGTGAAAATGCGTGGCATGCATGCACGTGAATATGCAGACATGCATGTTTGCGTGAGCTTGTTCTAGTCTTCTTGCGTGTTGTGTCCACCTGTTCATGGGAATCTTTTTCCTCGCTTCAGTACGGCTTATTCGGCATTTTTGCCTGCCAATATTCATGGCAAATGAGATGGCTCGCTCTTTTGGAGTCCGCCAGGGGCAGATGATGCCATGTGCGGCAACGCCAGGAAGCCAGCGCTCACCGCCGGGCGGACTGCTGCAGTTTTTAGCGCCTTCGGCCTTGCTATGGCGGCTCTATCGAATTTGTGCTCGTAGGAGGAGGGATCAATTTTGCGACCCTTCGTTTTTCAGTCTGTTGCGCCTCCACCGGACCTTTGACCTTTTCCAGCTAAGTCAAGTTTTGCGTTTAGTGGTGTAGGCCTAGGCGAACACGAAGCTCTTTTGCCCCTTGACCTTGTGAAGTCTCCCCCCACCCCCACCCCACCCATCCCCCACCCTACCCTCCACCACCACCCTCCACCACCACCCTCCACCCACCACCCTTCACCCAACACCCACTACCCCACCTCCGCAGCAGGACCTGACTCATAGGTCTCTCAGGAAGGAAACATTTCACGATGCAAAATCGATGTGCATTTTTCGTGTGGATTATAGGGCGGCTTTTAGCGTCAGTGGTCGTATGTGTTTTCGTCTGGAGCACTGTACCTCCTCCACACATTGCTCAATATGAGCGTGTTGCTGTGGGATGTGATGTATGTTGTTAGTGATGTGGTATATGTTTTGTGTGTGAGAGAGAGTGTGTGAGAGAGAAAGAGTGTGTGAGAGAGAAAGCGCGCGCGCGAGCGAGAGAGAGAGAGAGAGAGAGAGAGAGAGAGAGAGAGAGAGAGAGAGAGAGAGAGAGAGAGAGAGAGAGAGAGAGAGAGAGAGAGAGAGAGAGAGAGAGAGAGAGAGAGAGAGAGTGGGCTGTACTGTAGAATCCCTCTCGCTTGAGCTACAAATATCAACTTCTTATTTCCATCAATACTTTTACGTCGCTAGACAGAGCGGGAAGGAGGCATCGTCGAACAAACTAGAACACTGTGTTTTTCAATTACTTAAAGCGTGTTCAAGGTTTCCGTAGTTTGCCAGAAGCTAGGGCGTCTTACTCCTGTCGAGATGCCAGGGATTTTGCTCAAAAGGTGAGCTTGTGGCCGCGGACTTTGCAGGGCCGACGAGAAGTTTGCCTGACTTACTTCAGCAGGCAGTCTACTTGGCCGCTGAGGGTCTTGAAGAAGCTGGACTGGCTGAGTGGCATGGAGGTCTAGACTAATGAGACGACTGCTCAGTGTCGCTTCACTGCAGTCCGTGCCATCAGGGCCTGCTTCTGCCGACTGGCTGACGATCATCTCCAAGCCACTGGCTCCTGCCCCTGAGGAGACAGACAGACGCCTCAATTCCCTTCTGCCCCCACCACCCTTTCTGTAGTCCCTGAGGACCCAGACACTCTTAGAGCGGGCTCCCCTCAACCATCCCACACTCACACCCCACCCCACGCCTCACCCTCGCCCCACCCTCGCCCCATCACTCCCTTGGCCACTCTGCCTCATAACGTCAGTCTGAGCTTTTAGAGAGCCCGACATTGGATAGATATTCATACCCACTCCGACCCACTCTCTGTCTACCGCCACTCACCCTTTTCCAATTTGACTCTAGGCATCTCGTCTTTTTTCCACCTTCCTGAGAACAGTGCCTAGGTCTGGTTTGTAAATCAAATTTCTGCGACCCGTGTTTTCACACCATATCTTCACACCATATCTTCACTGCCTCAGAGACATATTGCTGTAGGCAAGGTTTTTCCCCCCAGTTTGAATGAAAGAGATTGCTACAAGGGAATATATTGTGCAGGACAGAAACACAAGTGGTGTGAATTGCTGACAACAGACGCTGCAAAAGCTAAGGGTGATGTCTTGGCAATTTGTCTGGATTCTACCTTGGCTGATGTTAGTCAAGATTATACGGTTAGTCCGAAGAACCGGAAGAACTCTTTTCTTCACCTACCGTTGTTTTTAATATCATGTACGTTAGTTTTATATTTCTTCGTTGACTTATCGGATTTAGTCTTGATAAAGTCCCTCCACCTACTCACCCCCCCCTTACACACACACACACACACACACACACACACACACACACACGGTTCTTTCCCTCGTTCCTCTCCTCCCTCCTCCTCATTTCCCGGCGTCCTTGGCTATCTAGTGTTGCTTGACCTCATCAGTTATCCCCGTCCCTGGTCGTCTGGCATTTCATACACTTGTCAACGCGTCCATACGTCAGGGGCCCAGCTGCCTCTGCGTTCCTGCAGCTCTTTGTCGGGCCGCCGTCCGGGGTGCTGACATTTCTGGGGACGCCCACTCGCCTTCGATGTCTTTGATGCCTGGAGACTCTTCAGGACTGGCAGGAACTGAGTGGCAGCGGCACCAGGATGGAGAGGCGGAGAGAAGACGAGGGGATGCATGGTGGGCTAGAAGGGAGAGAGAGTGGGGAGATACAGACGAAGAGAGAAGGGGGAGGACGGTCATGTAATGATGTGAGGGAGGGATAGACAGACAGACGGAAAGACAGACCTATGGACCACACACTTACACACACACACTTACACAGACATACGCACGCATGCACGCACACACGCACACATTCTCACTCGCACACACACACACACACACACACACACACACACACACACACACACACACACAGAGAGAGAGAGAGAGAGAGAGAGAGAGAGAGAGAGAGAGAGAGAGAGAGAGAGAGAGATAGAGAGAGAGAGAGAGAGTAACCATATTTCCCACTTTAAATTATGTGTATTGTTGCAACTTCTGCTCGTCCTATTTAGTAATGGACACTTCTGTTGCTGGAAATGTCTACCAGTCAGAAGCCTACCGTAACGACAAAACGGGAGTCTCATTGTGTCGAAATTGTCGCTCTATTTTTGGCACAGTGCTCATTAGTTCTGTGCATCGAGTTCATCCGTGTGTGTATTCATTTCATTATTGATGACGAAATGACTCCTGCAGTAGTGCAATGTAATGTCTCTCATCCTGTTTTGTCTGTTGGTATTTTCACTTGATACCATTCCGGGGGTCAAGGAGATGTTTAGTGAGACTTGAATTCTCACATTGTACACCACTCTTGCTTTCCCTATTCGCGTTCTTTGACACTTCCCTTGTAAGACAACACGAACGCTGTGAACGGATGGAAACTGACGCCTGCCAGCGTACGTGTCCCATAATAGATCACATGATGAAGTTGTTACTAAAGAACTCCATTTATCAGGATGCATCTTCTCTTACGGAAACGACAAATTAAATGCCCGCACTTGAGCACGGTGCATTCGCTGTTTGCTTTGTCGCTGCTGGATTTTTTTATTGTAGCTAGGGACACGTGCTTTTTTCATCTTTAATTTCTACTTTATTTTTTACAAGGTTACAGATTCGTGTTTGATTTTGCCCGCGCGTTTGTGCGCGTGCATGCATGTGCGTGAATGCGTGTGCGCTACAAGGGACAGGCAGCAACCACAGAGCCAGTGGCTGCCAGAGGTGGTTGGCCGTGTGTCGTCCTTGACTGTCAGACTCCATCCTTTACAGGCAGCCTGGGGCCCGTTGGCTTGCTGATCTCGATTTTGGTCGCCTTCAAGCCGGCAGTTTGCGTGCTGCAGATCTCAGTCCAGGACCCCTGAAGGCCTGCTTGCCTGAGTCTCTGCCCACGAGGGCTGCCTGTGCTTGAAATGCTTCTCCTCTTCAGTGTTAGGGATATGTAGTGCTGTACGTGACTGCCAGTTTAGTAT
The DNA here is from genome assembly GCA_034096865.1 of Theodoxus fluviatilis. NCBI lineage: Eukaryota > Metazoa > Mollusca > Gastropoda > Cycloneritida > Neritidae > Theodoxus > Theodoxus fluviatilis. The sequence goes on from JAWQFJ010001301.1 coordinate 21,416, forward strand.
AGCTTGTCTCCCTGACACAGTCTGTGTGTCTGTGTGTCTGTGTGTCTGTCTGTGTGTCTGTCTGTCTGTCTGTCTGTCTGTCTGTCTGTCTGTCTGTCTGTCTGTCTGTCTGTCTGTCTGTCTGTCTGTCTGTCTGTCTGTCTGTCTGTCTGCCTGTCTGTCTCTCTGTCTCGTTCTCTCTCTCTCTCTCTCTCTCTCTCTCTCTCTCTCTCTCTCTCTCTCTCTCTCTCTCTCTCTCTCCACCCGCTATTGTGCACACGTACCTTTAACCTCTTGGTGGCCCATCGTAACTGTCATCGAGAAGCGTCCAACTGCTCAGTTAGATATTTATAAGTGTGGAAGCGCTAATCTCATCCAGTCTAGGAATTCTCCTCCAATCCTTGTCAATCCTTCCATCGTCTTCCGGTACTCCGAAGTCATCGAGCTGTCTCTTCCGTGATAGCATCCAACGACTCACCCCTCCAGCTAGACACCCACCCCTGACCCTTCTTCATTTCACACCCCCACGTCCTCTTTTCTACCCATGGGAATCACTTGAGGCTGTCGTCTGGCACTTAGCACCTTCCCGAGCCCTCGTCCACGACCCTGGGGCAGGTAATGAGGCGAGCAATGGGCCACCACAGAGGGCGTCTCTTTCACTGTGCGGTGAATGTACTTCCCCTAGACGGGCCTCCAGAAAGTTCAACATTGCTTCAAACTAAACCCCCCTCTCTCTTCGCCCACCCCCCCCCCCCCCCCCGTAGTCCGCATTAATATAGATGAGAGAGAGAGAGAGAGAGAGAGAGAGAGAGAGAGAGAGAGAGAGAGAGAGAGATGGGGACGAGATGACAGTGAGTGGGTGGGATGAAAATGGAATGGACCGGAGGAGAGGTGAGGGTACTGTGGCGCACATAGAATCGCATCTACTAATACTCCTACTTATCTTCCATCGATGCAAGCACTCTTTTATTTCCCTCTCGTTCCCCTTTTTTTGCCGACCTACTGAGATCGATTGAGTGGAGTGCAGGAGGAGGGAGGACGTATAAGAGAGGGAAAGAGGGGCAGGCGGTGTGGTCACAGACAGCGCAGAGGGACCCGGATGACAGGCCATGGCTGGCGACATTCCCCTCATGCTCGCCCTCTTTCCATGGCGTGCCCACCCAAGTAAGAGGGACGAGTCGAAGTACCGTCCAGGATAAAGGAGAAACTACCGCTAGCTGAACTGACGCTCCAGACCAGGCAGGACCCAGAAGTACGGGCTCAGGGGGAAAAACCGCAGAGAAACTGCGACACTCACCCCACCCCACCCGCCCACCCAGCCACCCCGACCCCTCACCCTGTCCCGATTCCCCCCTCCTCTCTCCCCGCGACCCGCCCCACGGTGAGCGTTCCTTCATTCGTCCCTGCATTGTGGACAAGCCCCCTTGGCTTTGCCATGTAACTGCTTTGCAGTGTCGCGTTCCATCTGAGTGCCTGCCTGCCTAGGGGGTGTGGCGTGTAGTGTGCTTGCCCAAACTGCAACAGAGTCAGCAAGTTGCACCTCCACCTCCACAGCGTGGACGCACGCACGCTGCAAAAGCTCTCTGACCCTCCCGCCTACTCAGTGTACATGTACTACCTTGGCGTCCTAGTCAAGGCGTTCCTGGCCTGTGCTGTGCGGTCTGTGCTGAATGATCTCTGGGCTGCCTGTGGTGTGAGTAGTCAGTCGCCTGCCTCGTGAGGACGAGGCGTCGAGCTGCCTCGTGGCTGCACTGGCGATCGCTGCCTCTTCTTCCATGCGGAGCTGATCGAGCGCTGCCCGTCGAAGCTGTGTCCAGGCGATAGAGGAGGCCTACGAGGTGCTAGCAGGCTGCAGTGGAGTGGACAGGTCGCTCGGCAGTGACTGACCCGCTCTCGCAGCCATCACACAAACTGTCACCTGTGAGTTGACTGGTCTTACCAGTGAGCACGCGGTGGTGTCTGCCTCGATTGTCTCCTGCGTGTGTTCCAGCCGCGCCAGCAAGCAGCGGTGTTGTTGTTGTGCTGGAAAGTGGACAGGCCGCTTGCTGGCGGAGGAGTGGTGGTAGTGGTGGGACGGGGGGAGGAGAGGTGCGGTGTGCGCGTGCCATCGTCGTCCTGAGCAGGCGTCTCGTCCTCGCCAGTCCCGATGTCTGCACTAGACTGGCCTGCTGTGATGTACTGTGTTGGCGAGGGTAGGTCTTGACTAGTCACTGTACCTCGCCATCTGTGTTTTCCACCCTGCCTCTTCTGTGATCGCTACATAGGTTTTTCTCTTGACTAGGATATGACCGTCTCGCCCACGTGACGATCGTGGTGACAACAGCATTTTTCTCTTTCTTGCCAGACTCATTCGTGTGCCACTGGGTCGGCATTGATCGTGGCATACTAGCCCCGGCCGATTGTGTTGCAGTCTGGAACTCTTCGTTTGTCCCTGCTGCTGCTGCTACTGCTGCTGCTGCTGTTGTTTTTGTAGTAGTGACTGAGGTGGTGGTGGTTTACTAGTGACCTGAGAAGGAAGTCACACGCGAAGGAAAATGGAGCGTGACTGACGGAAGACATTATAGCATTCATCTCTCCATCCGCGTGCTCCTTCACTCCGTCCTCATTTCCTCTACACTTTGACAAGCCTGCATTCCAATGGCAGAGTGGACGTGAAATTCGGGGGCCACTTCGGGACACTAGCAGGCGCAGGGACAGTGCTCCTGAGGCAGTGCTGCCCTGCCTTGTCCTGTTTTTTCAACGTGCTGCTGTGCCCACGCTGTGTTGATGCTGCACTGGGCTCTGGGCCTGTCGTGTTGACTTCGCGCTGTGTTGACAGTGCGCTGTTTACTGAGAGCTGTGGGTTTTACTGTGTACTGTACGTGGATCTCTGGCTACAGTGGATGTTGTGGATACTGGCGAGCTGACTGGCTACACCAATACTGACCGAAGCTAAGGTAAGCTGGCCTGGAATGTTGGTGGTTTCCGGGTGTGTGTGACTTGTCAGAATCTCCGTGTGTGTGTGTGTGTGTGTGTGCGTGCGTGCGTGCGTGCGTGCGTGCGTGCGTGCGTTTGTTTGGGTGTGCGTGGATGTGTGTTTGGTCATTTGGCTTTCTGTTCTTCCTACGTCTCTGCACCTACGCATGAATAACGTATACCTGAAAAGATGTATCGATTTTTGTGTCTCCTAGGTTTCTGTTCCTGCCTCAGTCAGTACGTCGTACTTCCGCCGCCTTCCTTGGCGTGCTGGCACGTAGCTGCGCATTAGGTGATTGCTGTGCTGCGTAGAGAGTGATACAGTTGTGCAGACCCCCCGTCAGCCTCTCACTCCTCTCCCCACCTCTCCATTGCCGTGTCATGCAATGAGCGCCAGCCGTCGTTGTTTTCGCCATAGTCCTTCGATCTGTAGGGCCCCCATGTCTGCAGGTAATGTGCGTATGTGTGTGTGTGTGTGTGTGTGTGTTTGTGTGTGTGTGCGTGTGTGTGTGTGTGTGTGTGTGTGTGTGTGTGTGTGTGTGAGTGTGAGAGAGAGAGAGAGAGGAGTGAGAGAGATATTGGGTATACGTGAGAAATAAATACACACACAAAGAAGGAAGGACAGTCTGCCCCAGGAAGAAACTGAGTCAAGTAGACAGCGGTTCGTACAGAGGAGGCGATAGGTCCTCTATCATTTCTTTCCCACTGTCTGTCCGTCGCCCCTCCTATAGGGGCTGGAAGTTCGATCTGTGATGCTTGTCCCCCAAGTAGCAAGCGCTTTGAAATCCTCCTCCCCTCCCCCCTCTCCCCAGGCATGAAATACACAACCTCCCTTCACCCCGACAAAGATAAAGATGTGAAAAACAAACCTTTAAGCACTTCGTTCTCTCCCACCCCGCCTGTATTCTTAAGGACATTTCCTACTTTTCTTCGTGTCATTGACACGGATCGCTTGCACTCTTTCGTTGTCATGCTCCCCCCCCCCCCCCCCCCCCCAATCTTCCACCCACTTTCCATTCACTTTCCATTTTACCTCTTCCTCCCCTTTGGCTTCCACTGCAAGCAATGTCTCACAGGGATGAGTTTTGTGTGCAAATGTTGCAGCTTTCTTTTCTTCAAAGGCCGTCTGTTAAAAGGCTACTTTTTGGTGCTGAAAATGTCGAGTACGTGTTCCTAGGCGCCGGCCGCAACAGCGACCGATAACCCAACGATTTAGTTAAAGCATAATGTTGATGAGGATTGTAAAATTATGGAAATGGGCAGGGTGTTGATAGGTGTGAGCTTTATGCATTCTTTGTGGTTTCCGTCTTATGTGCAGTTCTGTTCCCATCAGTTTTTGAAAGTTGTGCAATTATATCACATGTGGATGGCCTGCAATCCGTGTCCTTCAAGCAAACGCAGCAGCCGAACATCTCAGTTACTGCAAGTTTATGGCGTGAGACTGGAAGCGAATGCGTCCCTGTTGCCATGGTGAGTGTCGACTTGCCAGCCTGTCTTCACACCGCAATGGAGGCGGTGCTCGTTAAAGCCGTAAGCCTCTGGACAACCTATTTAGACAACTCGCCTCCTGTCCCTGGTCTTGTCCCTAGCGTCTTGAGTCATTGGGGTCTAAGTGGGGTCTGTCCTGATGAGGTCATTGAGCCCATGCTCTCTACCCTGTCCTTCCCCCTTCCCTTCCCTTTTTGTCTGCCTGTAGCTTGTCTATGTGTGTTTTTGCTCGTTGTGTGTGTGCATGTGCTTTTTGTGTGTGTGGTCTCTCTATCAGCCTGCCAGTCTGCCCGTCCAACCCCCTTTCCCCCAAAGTCACCCCCACCCCCCATCTCTTTAAATCGCCCTTCTCCCTCCCTCCCTCTCTCTCTCTCTCTCTTTCTCTGTGTGTATCTCTCACTCGCTATATCTCTCACTCTCTGTATCTCTTTGTATCTCTCTGTATCTCGCTCTCTGTGTATAGATCTCTGTATCTCTCTGTATCTCTCTCTGTGTATCTCTCACTCTCTGTATCTCTCACTCTGTATCTCGCTCTGTGTATATCTCTCTGTATCTCTCTGTATCTCTCTCTGTGTATCTCTCACTCTCTGTATCTCTCTGTATCTCTCTCTGTGTATCTCTCACTCTCTGTATCTCTCACCCTGTATCTCGCTCTCTGTGTATCTCTCTGTGTATCTCTCTATCTCTCTCTGTGTATCTCTCACTCTCTGTATCTCTCTGTATCTCTCTCTCGCGCGCGCGCGAGCACACACACACACACACTCACTCACTCATCACACATCCACGACAATGAGCTCTGTCCTGCTCTTGTTATGGGAGAAAGTGTCGTTTTATGACAACGTAGTAGGGACGTATGGACACGGTTAAACCAACGATCGATTTATTTCTACCCTGTGCTCTTTAATATAGTCACTTTGTCCTCGAAGACACTGTGGCCGTTCCCAGCAGAGAAATATAATCATCCCTGGCATCGAAGCTCTTGATTAATTTCTGTCAATCCCGAGGGAATGATGGCAGGAATAGTTTTCCTCACTGGAGGAGACAGAATCTGGTGAGCATAGGTGTGTGAATTAAGACTGTCCCTTGCCTGTCAACCCCACCACCACCACCGCCACCGCCACCGCCCACTCCAACCCACCCCACCCACCCCACCCCCTTTAACTTCCGTCGTTGGATTTCTTCTCCTGTGCTGAGTTAGCAGATGATTTACAGCAGTTTGTTCAACGTCCCTGCAAACTGAGGCTTGGCTTGCTCGTGCAAAGTGGAGTGCTGTATGGAGGCAGAAGGTGTTGTAAATCTTCTCTGCTACTGTTGGGAGCAGCAAGGTACTGCCTGTCCCCAGACATCCTCCTTCTGAAAAGCCTAAAGTGGATTTCGTGATGATTTTGTCTATCATTTTGCCCATGTGAAACAGCCACGCAGTAAATTGTGCTTGTTTATATCGTCGGGCATTGCTTTACAAGAAGCGGATGTCGCCATTTGAAGGTTTTGACAGGAAGTAACAGGGCAGAGGTGACGGTCAACGATAGTGTAGTGTCCCGTTACTGCAGTAGTCGGACTCGTGTGAACAAGATCTCATCTCGAGCGTGAACACGAAATATGACCGCAAGTGGAGAAACCTTATTCCGCCTATCGCCATCGTCTCGTCTCGCATGAGTGATACCACCCCTGGGCCCAGTCTCAAGCCACGCATGGCTGCGGAATGCTATGACGTAGATGCACTGAGTTCAGTGGCGATGGGAGTGGCCTGAAGCTGACTTTCTGATGAGCAGAGACATGTGTCCCTCTGTCGTATACTTCATGTGCTTTCTTGTCAAACCCGCATGCCTGTCTCTTTCTATATCATTAGCATGTTTTATGGGGCCTTGTGATGGGGGAGGAGGTGAGAGTGGAAAGGCAGCCTGAACTATTTAACTGGACATGTACTTAGGTGAATTTGTGTCGTTCATGTGTATCCAGGCTCTGCTTCTTTTTGTTGTTGTGTCCTTCCTTTCTTCCTTTCTGTCATTCTTCCTTCCTTCTTTCCTTTCGGTCTCTTTGCTTGCCAGTTTCCTTTCTTCTGTCCTCCAGCTTTCCTAGTATACATGCTGATATAGGAGTGTGAGCTGGGGTGCTTGAAAAACTGCTGAGACCTCGGGCCTCCACAAGCCACGCACATTGAGTCATAGCGGCAGTTGTAGGCGGTGAAACGTGTTTTTGAGATCACAATCTCCACTCCCTTACTCTGGATGTCTCCTTTCCTGACTGCTTGCTTGCTTGTCTGCCACTCTGCTTGCCTGCCTGCCTTTCATCACACATGTTGGAGTGTCTGCCTGCTTACCCGCCTTCTGGATGCGAGTGACACACGCCGGGCTGCTTGGTTGATGCCGGGCAGACGTGGTGTGTCACCAGGATGGGGGCAAGTCGTGATGGACGAGCACAGACATGGATCAGGGCAGACAAGACTGTCTTGTTGCTGCGTCTCCAGTGCGTGGTATGCACCGCTTATCGAAATCAATGAGAACTGTCAGATTTTCCCTTGACAGGACTTCCAGGGGACCCTGCATGAAAGCAAGAAATAGTGCCCTCTTTGTTAGCGTCGAATTCCCGTCCTCTCATCTGTGACGACGTATTTGGGGCACAGCCGGACACTCCTCTCGACTTTTGGCCAACTGCTCCAGAGGGATATGAAATCGGCTCCTCTAAAACCCTGATCTCGCTATACTTTGAATTTGTCACGTTCCCCTCGAATTTGTCGTTGACACGGGTAGTCATGCTGTGAACTCTCAGTGTGACTGGCTATCTGTCACAGTCACTCCTTACCGCTCCTCTCCTGTCTACCCATCCTTTCATTGCCGCTTCTATGGAATCGTAGAAACTAGACACACGAGCGACCATGAAGACGCGTGGGTCGTTCTAGCCCGCACACACAAAATCGCACACACATGCACGTACGTGCGCGCGTACACGCGCGCCGGCGCAGAGAGAGAGAGTGAGTGAGTGAGTGAGTGAGTGAGTGAGTGAGTGAGTGAGTGAGTGAGTGAGTGAGTGAGTGAGTGAGTGAGTGAGTGAGTGAGTGAGTGAGTGAGTGAGTGAGTGAGTGAGTGAGTGCAACTGACATTCAGTCGGAGTCGTGCTAGAGGCAAAACTTTTCAACTGTCTCTAAAACTTTTCCTCCTCACATTCCTCAGATTTCACTTAGGTGCGCCTCGTTGGAGCGCGAGTGTTGCCAAGGTGCTATTGCGAGTGTTGCCAAGGTGCTATTGCGAGTGTTGCCAAGGTGCTATTGCGAGTGTAGCCAAGGTGCTATTGCGAGTGTAGCCAAGGTGCTATTGCGAGTGTAGCCAAGGTGCTATTGCGAGTGTTGCCAAGGTGCTATTGCGAGTGTAGCCAAGGTGCTATTGCGAGTGTTGCCAAGGTGCTATTGCGAGTGTTGCCAAGGTGCTATTGCGAGTGTTGCCAAGGTGCTATTGCGAGTGTAGCCAAGGTGCTATTGCGAGTGTTGCCAAGGTGCTATTGCGAGTGTAGCCAAGGTGCTATTGCGAGTGTTGCCAAGGTGCTATTGCGAGTGTAGCCAAGGTGCTATTGCGAGTGTTGCCAAGGTGCTATTGCGAGTGTAGCCAAGGTGCTATTGCGAGTGTTGCCAAGGTGCTATTGCGAGTGTAGCCAAGGTGCTACTGCGAGTGTTGCCAAGGTGCTATTGCGAGTGTTGCCAAGGTGCTATTGCGAGTGTAGCCAAGGTGCTATTGCGAGTGTTGCCAAGGTGCTATTGCGAGTGTAGCCACGGTGCTATTGCGAGTGTTGCCAAGGTGCTATTGCGAGTGTAGCCAAGGTGCTATTGCGAGTGTTGCCAAGGTGCTATTGCGAGTGTAGCCAAGGTGCTACTGCGAGTGTTGCCAAGGTGCTATTGCGAGTGTAGCCAAGGTGCTATTGCGAGTGTAGCCAAGGTGCTATTGCGAGTGTTGCCAAGGTGCTATTGCGAGTGTTGCCAAGGTGCTATTGCGAGTGTTGCCAAGGTGCTATTGCGAGTGTAGCCAAGGTGCTATTGCGAGTGTAGCCAAGGTGCTATTGCGAGTGTTGCCAAGGTGCTATTGCGAGTGTAGCCAAGGTGCTATTGCGAGTGTAGCCAAGGTGCTACTGCGAGTGTAGCCAAGGTGCTATTGCGAGTGTTGCCAAGGTGCTAT
>JAWQFJ010001301.1:35000-37500 GCA_034096865.1 Theodoxus fluviatilis
TCTCCCTACGAAAATTTTCGGCAAACCTGCAGTTTAGAGGCGAGTCCCGCTTGTGGGTTTTCATGCATTTTAATGCGTTTTTCGCTAAAATACAATTATTGGGTTTAAATACAATCATATTTACACACATTGTACACATATTCGAGCCTATGTACATTAGAATTAACTCACAATTTAATGCCGAAATGACCGACTGTCGCAGAGCGTCATGGCCGCCATGTACTGTTTGTGTTGTGACGATCGGTCACTTCGGCATTAAATTGTGAGTTAATTCTAATGCACATAGGCTCGAATATGTGTGTGTATGAGTGTAAGTATGATTGTATTTAAAGCGTATAATTGTATTTGAGCGATAAACTCATTAAAACGCATGAAAACCGGCAACAAGCAGGACCCGCCTCTAAACTGCAGGTTTGCCAAATTTTCTTCAGCTGATCTTTTTCTTCGTTTTTTATTTATTTAATTTTTATTATTATTAAAATTAGCTTGTGAAAAGGTGGAATGTGTACTGTAACACTACTTAAAAGGATTTTGTTTTATGTACATAAGTGCCATGCATGCCTGCAGCCTACTGAGTCAGTGTACAAAGCATTTGTGTGGGTGTGGTTTGAATGACTGCATGCTTGTGTACATCACTACATAAGTACATGTATGCTTGTGATGAGTGAGTGCATATGAACCATATAACTGAGTGTATGCATGTGTTGCAATGTAGGGTTGTATGTGTGTATTACTATAGTATTAAGAGTGAGCCAGAGTCTTCCGTTAAGATTACAATTGCCTGCTTGTGTTTATTTTATTATTATTTATTTACCTCTCGTACGGTTGCATGGTCTAAAGTGCTCATAAGGTACGTGAACACATCGAACATACTGAAAAAAGGCAACGCGGAAAGGTCGCTGCTACCCGCATGAAGTGAAGGGTTCGGTAACTTCACATCGCCGTCGGTCAGTTTGTCAACAATGATTTCTTCTCTGTCTTCGTATAATCCATCGGGATCAAACTCCAGGCTAATACCTCTCGCAATCTCACACAATTCCGCTAGTTCAGTCTTTTTTTGGCCAGACACAGTCACACCACGATCTCTCAAAAAAGCTTGAAATTCAGATACTCGACGCAAGGAAGTCGCCATGTTTGACTGAGTAATGGGCGGAGTAACTCTTACCGTTGCTAGAAAACGAGTAACTTCCCATTTAGGAATTAAGCCTATTAGGCAGAATGTTGACCAGTGATGTGTAGTCACTGATGTGCCTAGTATGAGCATACTGTGATAGAATAACATGAACATGACAAGGATTCGCTAGACACGAACCAACTCTCTCTCTCTCTCTCTCTCTCTCTCTCTCTCTCTCTCTCTCTCTCTCTCTCTCTCTCTCTCTCTCTCTCTTTCCCGTGTGTTCGCCGTGTGTGACGTGCAGAGTGGTACACACTGGAGTATAGCAATTGCGTGAGAAAGCTGTTGGCTGTGAGTGTGTCGAGAGCGATTGGAGCGTTGAGTTGCGGACTCGAGTGCTTCCACTAGTAGTTGTGTGTCGAGAGGAGAGAGGTAGGGGCCGCTGAGGTCAGGGACTGGGTGACTGTCGCCGTTTAGTCCAGCCTCCCTCACTCTGTCTCTGCTTCTGTCACCCCTACTGTCTTCGCCTGTGCTTGAGAGTTTCACCGACCCTGGCGGCCGCGGCCGCATGTACAGGTGAGCCTGATGGTTTAGGATTGATAGCTGTTTGCATTGAAGCACGTAGATAGTTCTGGTCTGATGTTGATCGAGGGGATGAGTAGATTGAAAAGAGAGAGAGAGAGAGAGAGAGAGAGAGAGAGAGAGAGAGAGAGAGAGAGATACTTTTGAAACTTTATTGTAAGGCCGACGGCCCGTCACAACATTTTACATTCGCATCATTCGTTGAAGGTTCTTCATTACAGCAAAAGTACTTCAATCGGTAAACAACAATTTTGTCGTACAATATACAATGAAAACAGCATTGTAATTTTCCCCCGGATCATTTACAACATAATGGTAGATGACGTACTCAATACTCTTGGGTCAGTTGCTTTGTTTATTCTTTACAATGGTAACTAATTATCTGCTAAAACCCATGATACATAATTATCTTACTTGCCCAACATGTCCCTCTTGAAGTCTTTGACGCCGGTTGAGAGCGTAGTGTAAAAACATGGCGACGTGTTTTGTTTTTATGTACCCATGTCCATCTATCAAGAATACGAAACCTTGTGTATTCATAAATTTGATGTATCTTTTGATGTACTTTTCCCTCAGGTCTTCATATGTGGGGCACACCATCAAGAGATGCATTTCATCCTCCGTGTTATTACAAAATGGACATTTCATCTCTTCTCTTCTGTATAACTTGCTTCCATTAAGTCCGTGTACTCCCAACCTGAAGCGTGTGAGTGCAACTCTAAATTTTGCTATGTTTATTGTACTAAGATATTTTTCACATTCAAACGTATTTTTGAAGGTACTGTACAATATCAGACGTTCACT
>JAWQFJ010001301.1:42500-112500 GCA_034096865.1 Theodoxus fluviatilis
TCTGCCAGAGATGGATAGTGGACCCGATAGGTTCTTAAAGCTTTGGGACAGTGCCTCACAGTGTCCCCTGTGTGTGAATGGTGTTTTTGTTTACATCGACACCGTGGCTCCCACGGGGGTTGGTGTATTTCCTTGATTGATGGCGAAGCTGTTTGGAACGAGATTTTTGTTTCTTCTGAATTTATTCTTTGTGGTTGTTCTTTAATCATGCATCCTGCCTGGTTTCGCATTTAGAAGAGTATGTCTACAGCGTTTCCACATTATGTCTGCCAACCTTCCCCTCGTAGACATCTCACGCCGAGTTCATTGCATCTGTCCATGAGTCAAAGTTTGAAAGGTCTCATAAGCAGATGTTATCGTCATCATTTGCAAGTATGATGTTGAAGATGGTGGTGGAAAATAGGGAAAGTGAAGATAGTATTACGAAAATAATACCTACATGTCGAGTGTGACATACAGCCGGAGTCGCTATGTCTGCATGAAATAGATATAGCCCTCGTCGCTTGCCCCGCATGGTACTTCGAGGCAAGCAATTCAGAGGTAATTGTTGTTTTCTCACACTCGTCGTGTGTTTATCCACGACCAGTCTCCCCATCCGACACGGAATCCCTACCGTATCATTGGTCATGGCGTCTTCTCTGCAGTTGCCATGTGGCCTCATATGAGTCATCGCAAAGCCGGAACCGGGACGGGTGCTCTCCCTTACCGGAAGCTAGGGCGACGAGCAGACGTAGAACTGACACAGCCATGTTGAGCCTGCGTGGCTGTCAACTGAAACGGCAGGGTTGGTTGACTGACTTGCCGACTCCTGCAGTCCAATATCCCTCCTCCGCCCAACATCCCCCCCACCCTCCATCCCACCCCTACCGCCCTTCCTCCCACCCACTCTTACTTGGCTTCCGTTCATTCAACGCACTTCCTGCCTCTTGAGTTGGAGCTGCGGTGCCCACAGCGTTGTGATGTAGAGAAACCATGTCTGGCTGTGTTGCCGTCGTTCATCCACTCTTCCTCCTTGTCTGACTAATGGAACCTCGTCATGGGTTCTCTAGAAACGTCCTTCTCTACATGTATAAGGCGTAGCATTGTCGGTCTCTTTGTGTCATCTTGTCTCTGCCATCCTGCCTTAATCAATTAAAAGCATTGTGCCTGAACGCAGAACCTATGTTAGTTTCTTGCTTACTTGTTGCTCTGTTGTTTTCCAGTGAATTTCAAGGTCATAAGATGAAGTCTGTATACCAATACAGTCAGGTCTGACATTTTCTCTTGAATAGTTTGCAGAACGCGCTACTTCGACTAGTGTGTTGTGGGTTTTTTTTCTCTTCAAAATAATGGGTCATCAATGGCTCTTTGGGCAAACCAGGAAGCCATATTCGAAGTAAAAATCGTCGTTAGCTAAAACGTTCTCGCCGAATCGATTTGCCGATTTGGTTCGTCCGCACGATCGTTCAGTGGGCACCTGGAGAAAGCTTTGTTGCATTAGAACACCTGCGGGCGATCCATTGTATTTCGAAAGCTATCGGTCATTGGAGACTGGCTTTCAGAATGGGAAATAGCAAAGGTAGAATCCAGGCATAAACGAAACGCTAGTTGCAGCTATTCAGTTGCAGAGCAGCACATCTGGCTTTTGAGTGCAGGGAGACTCGGCAGTGATCTAGAATCACCTCTCCCGCCTCCTCCTACCCTTCCATGTGTTCCCCGCCTCACCTGATACCCCAATCTCCCCCTCCCACTCACCCCAGTATCCCCCACCAATCCACCTCCACCCCCACACCCATGAATCCTCCCGCCCCAGTCTCACTCCCCACCCCCACCCGCACCAACCCTCCTTCTCGGTCTCTTAGGCACTCTCCATCATCCAAACCATACCTCTATCCATAGTTTCCGTTGCAGCTCTGCTTTCAGACTATGCAGTAGCCCCCGCCCTCTTGCATGGTTCTCTTCCCCTCCCACAGGACTCGCTAAAAGTGCACAGATGAGCCGTCTCTTCATGTGTGCTTGGGGTGAGGCGAGAAACGGAAGGGATGAATGATGGAGAGGAGAACAAGGTAAGATCCAATGGAGTGTAGTTGAAGGGGATGGATGAGGGATGGGGTTGGGAATGAAGATAACTAGTGGGGAGCTGGAAATGGGAGATAGGGGTGTTGGGGTGAAAGGGGTAGCGGGGCGCGAATAAAATGGAGGGCTGTACGCTGTGGTTTACCTACATCTAGCCCCTGGGGGGAGGATAAAGTTCCCTGGTGAGACCCAACCCTTCTTTGCGGCCAGATGGTCTGACTGTTGAACAGATGTCTGCAGCTCTACCTCTTCTCTGCGGCAGAGGGGCGTTAGGATGTGTGTATAGGCCGATATAAGTACCCCTTTAGACGGAACACGTGCACGATGCAAGCGTACGTCTTTGTTCGCCGCGTCCATACTGGCGTTTCTCTCTCTGGGCTTGGGTTGGGTGTCAGCCCTCCATTTTCTTGGGGGCTGGAGCTGGGATTTTGGTTTTTGCATACCTGAGTCATGAGGCTGAAGGGGTTTATCGTCCTCAAGTGCTCCTTCCCAGTTCCCTTGGGAGCCCTGGCTGTAGCGAGTCCTGGCTGGTTCCTACCTTCTTTCTTGTGAAGCAATGCGCCAGCCAGAGAGCTGCAGAGGTGTCGGCCCCTGCTGCCAGCAAGGGAGCAAGGCAGAAGTTTGGTGGTTTTTCCTTCGCTTTGGGTTTGTTTGGACAAAGTGCATGCTTTCAACCGACGAGTCTCTCGTGAAGCGAGTCAATATTAACCCTAGGATCGCGCACTACTGATGTGAAGAGCCTGGTATTTGAACAGACACCTCCCGAGGGTGAGCTCATCTTTATTTCATGGTCTCGCCTGGACAATTGATAGATTTATTGCCATTTGAATCGAGCGGGGCAAGTCCATCAGGAATGAGGAACTGTTACAGCGAATGCTCGTCTTTTGAGTTCGGTTTTGTAGCCCTCGCGCCGTCCGAGTGCTTATTTCATTTCCGTGCACTGTGCTTCTTTGTGAATCATTCACATGTAGCCAGAAATCGCTCTCTGAGATGAATCTTACGTCTATCATCCTAAGTAGATTGCAATCTGGCCAGCTCGCACTTGTTTGCGTGGGGCTTCCATGCCTGAACACACTGATTTCCTCAGTTATTGGTGCTGAGGCTTGCAGGTTCTTATCTACCGACGGGGAATCGATAGGATGGGACGGGAATAGCCAAATCGATGCCCAGACGAGAAAGAGGACTTCCTGACATGCAGGAGCTTCCGTGTCTTGGATTGCACTTTGCTTCAGGAGAACCCGCACAAAGGACGTGCGTGTGTTGAGGACACGTGTTGTGCCTCGCTGTCAGACAGACATGAGTGCAGAGGCACTTGGCCCGTACGTCCTGCGCTGTCCGTTGTGATTGTATTGATCTGTTGGAGCAGCGCGGGGCATTTGGACTTAATTGCATTGCTGTTGGATTCAAATCATGTGGGTATTGGGAGGAAAAAGTTTAACATTTTAAAAAATATGATTTTGATTTCCGTTTTTTCTCAAGCACCTCTGCAGTGAAACCAATGCAATCATTTCTACTGTTTTCTATCAGATTTCATATGACTTCCGCGAGTGCAGTTTGACTGACTAAAGCAAGGATGGGCAGTACAAAAACAAGTTTCCATGAAAACCGTTAACGGCTGTACTTAAGGCACTTTCTTCGCTCCTAGCTAAAACTTGCACAACCCCAGTCCCGGGCATCGTCCTATCTGTTCATTAACCATACCTACAAGAGAGGGCGTGAGGGATGGGGATGGTTGTAGCGGCGTGGAAGTAGAGGTCAATGGGAAAACAGCTGACAGTAAGGAAATTGTACCAATGCGGTCGAAGATTTCTGCATCTGCGACTGGAATGACGATGGCAAATGCCACAGCTCCCCAGGAATTAGTGATTAAGTTCAAACCATCTTCGCTACCTGTCGTCGCACGCCAGTTAATTCAGCAAGGCCCGTTTTGGAGCAACTCCTTTTCCAAGCTTTGTCTGCTTTGACGGTGCAAATGTCATGAGGCGACCAGGAAAGTCGGGTTTTGATGAAGTGCGTGCTGGACTGTCGTCCATTCCCAGGATGACCTCTGCGCAGCGGCGACGGGTGAAGACGGCGGTGATCATTGAAAAACTTCCTTCTCGTACGCCGCCATCCGAACAAACAGGGCCCTGTGGGGCGTGTGTGATTGCTTTCTTTCTGCCGCAGCGCTCGGGGCTTGCTGATGGAGCCCAGGTCCGACTTCTGCAGTGCCCCGTGAGCTGTGAGGGCATGTGCAGCCGTGGGCTACTCTACTGCAAGTGTTCTCCCTCCTGGCTGGACCGGCTATAAATGACCAGGAGCATGTCGCGGTTTTGTCACCTTCTTGACGTGTCTCGCAGGTTACTAAGTGCGTGTTACAGGCGGTCCATGCAGTTAACCTATGCTAATGTTGCTTCTGATTTCTTAGCTTAAAAGCATTTAAGTTCTCGTTTAGTATATTTCACTCTATCAACGACAGTATCAGGTGATTAGGTCATCTCGAATCTGTGCTTGGTTCCAGTTGAGTTGTCTACATTCATTCTTTCTGAGAACTATCTGAGGCATTTCGAGCGCAGTGACCATTCGAGTGATGCTGCGAGACATATACATGTGCAAATGTGAGGAAATAGATTAGGAGACTCTACATATGTCTACTCTTCTTGTCTCAGAATCCTTTTTCAGCCGTTGGGCCTGCGGCAGGATCTTCAGTCTGCCTGAAGGCTTTGTAAACTGTGCTGGAGAAACTAACATACATGGAGCATTGTTTCCTTGCAAAGCCATTTCCAGGCAGACCTGAAAACAGCATCCATATCTTTGTTTCCTCTGTGAGGGTGATAAGCACCACTGTCCTCGCAGCCTTCCCGACCCGGCTTCAGTGAATTACTCCGTCTTTGTGGAAACAGCGTGGATGTCTTATCATTCCTGTCGCCACGCAATATTGATCGTGTCCTGCTAAGGGCTGACTTCATTCTCTCAAGTCCACTGGCATCCTTTCTGTGTGTTGTATGGCAGCGGAATGGTGAGCATGATGCCGCTCTAGGGGCAATGGGAAACTCGCGTTGATTGAAAAGTTGCAGAGTGACGTGATACCCTTCCACAAAGACCTCATTCTTGTTTCATCAGTCGTAGATAGCAATGTCATTTTTCTCACGAGAACACGCCAGTAGTGTGCATGTCATGTTTACCTTGCGCTCAGTTGTGGCTTTCAAATAATATCATCAACTCATACTACTGGGATTCGTGAGTAAATATCATCGCCCCGAAAATAATCGAATTATGTCTGACATTTTGTTTTTTGCTTTGCGGCACTGTAATTTAGAAACTATGTTGGATTCATGCATTATTCATAAGTGTTCTTGGCAGGAAATGGCTTCGTAACCACTTGGGCTTTTGGGGTGATGGTGGTGGTTCTTGCTACTGGAGTGAATGCCGTATTAAAGGGTTAATGCTTTCTGGGACAGATTTGGCATTGTAGAACTCTATAGTATAGGCGTGTTATGTGCTATGCATGGAGTGTGCGATCCAGCGCCGCTCTGGGGCCGGTTCAATGAGAAACTACTCAACCCGACTATTGCGGTGAACTTTGCTGTGAACGTTGTTGAATTCCAAGCTGGGCAAAGCAATGCATACAGAGTTGCACTGCAAACCTAGTCAAGAGGCAAAGTGTTGGACAAAGCCTGAATGTGTCTCGCGCCTGGATAGAGAGTTCAGGGTCAGCAAGAATGGGGATCTTGTTCTGTCTCCTGGTCTCTTTGTCCCCTCTGGTCACTGCCCCAGCAAGGGTCTGGGCATTGTGCCGTTTCCAGGGCAACTTGGTGATGGGTGTAAATATGTCGAACAGAGCCACAGGAAAAGGCGTGAGATTGCTAGCAGACATCCAGCGGTTATATTATGCATGACACTTTGGAGAAAGAGGGTAACTGAACATATTCATTGTGAGCCAAGATGTTCTGCGAGTACTGACGTGACCTCCTTGTCAGATTTTACTAGTTCTAGGACAAACATGTCAGAAAAAGAACTCCCATGATTGGCATTTCTGCAGAGCGAAAAGAGTTTCTCTGACTTCGATTTTCCCTGGATATTTATGTAGTAAACATGATGGAAGGTATAGGAAGCTCCGATTTTTGACTCACATGCGAAGCAAAAGTGAGTCTATGTACTCACCCGTTTCGTCCGTCCGGGCGTCCGGGCGTCCGGGCGTCCGGTCCAGACGTCCGGGCGTCCGAAAACTTTAACGTTGGATTTTTCTTGGAGACTATTAAGTCTATCAATACCAAATGTGGCATGATGTTGTATGATGACAAGGCCTAAAAAAACATACATAGTGACTTGTCCTTGCTTCAAGGTCAAGGTCGCAGGGGCCATAAATGTTGTCTAAAAACAGTCATTTTTCACATTTTCTCAATTTTCTCTTAAGTTTTTGAGATTGGATACCTGACCTACATATGGTATATAGGGCAAAGTAATCTCTATCTTTTGATACCAGTTTGGTTGACCTTGCTTCAAGGTCAAGGTCACAGGAGCTCTTCAAAGTTGGATTGTATACATATTTTGAAGTGACCTTGACCCTGAACTATGGAAGATAACTGTTTCAAACTTAATAATTATGTGGGGCACATGTTATACTTTCATCATGAGACACATTTGGTCACATATCATCAAGGTCAAGGTCACTTTGACCCTTATGAAATGTGACCAAAATGGGGTAGTGAACCACTAAAAGTGACCATATCTCATGGTAGAAAGTGCTAATAAGCACCATTGTGCTTCCTATGTCTTGAATTAACAGCTTTGTGTTGCATGATCTTGGATGACCTTGAACTTGGGTCAAGGTCACATGTATTTTGGTAGGAAAAAAGTGTAAAGCATTTCTTAGTGTATGATGTCATTGATAGGTTTACTTGTTTGACCTTGACCTTGAAGGTCACCTGAAGGTCAGGTCATATAAAGGTCAAGGTCAAGCATGTGAGTCGTATGGGCTTTGCCCTTCTTGTTTGTTTTGTTTTCTAGCACGTCATAGACGTTGAACCAGCATTCACACAGTCACATAGAGGGGAAGATGCATCAGAGATGTTCACTTTGTGCATTCATACTCATTCACGCACACACAGGGTTACAAACACATAGTAATGTCACAGGGTAGCCGCCGAAGTCAAAATAGACAGAAATAATCAAGATTTCTCGCGTCCCAGGGATTGAAACATGGCACTGGCGCCTAGAAAACTAATAAAATGCCAAAGCTTACTCGCCTTAATCCGCCTGTCGAAAGACAGGTTTCAGTAGGCATGTAGAGGTTGAGGAGCTGACAGTGAATATTGTGTTGTTATGACCCATGGGATTAATCATTTTCCAGTTTGGTTTATAGCTCTCCGTTCGATCACCATTCCCACGCAGTCTAAAAGAGGAATGAATACTCGAGATTTCGGACCTAAAGTTGTGGATTCACGCAGCACATTATCTGGAAGTTCGCAGAGCCGTTTGTGAATGCTTTAGTGCAGAACGTCCGTTATTAGTTTGTGCTGTCAGTTTAATGTTACTCGTCTATTATTGTCTTTTGAGTTCTCTGACCTACATTAGCGAGCCCAGACTAGAATTGGTTCGCTGCCTGCATGACACATCTCAATGAAGTCTCGAGTCAGTCAATCTGACATGCGTCAGCCCCGAGCCTCAGCCTTAGCCTTATCCATGACATTTTTATGTCTCCATTTAGCTGCGTAGTCATGGAAACCAAATTATGGCTATGGGATTTCAATCACACGTACGCATTGTATGATGCTGGACTTGCCACCTTAAAATGAGACGCTGCATGGAGTCGTTGTTCAACTTTAAGCCTGTCGGGGGAAAAAGCGTTCTGCTCTTCTCTTCTTAATGCTCCTTTGTGAGACGCTTTTACGTGGAGTTGTCAAAGTATTGTGTTACTTCACTCGGTTGAACTTTCTCTACAGAATAAGGGCAGCGTCTGTTTTGTCGCGCAGCTCTCCCGTGATCGCCGTGTACAGTGTGGACACAATTCACCCCTTGTCGTTTCATTTGAACTGCTGAGTAGACCCGCTGAGGAAAGAATTGTGCACTGCTTGCGTCTACTGTCCCTCACATCAGCGTTTCTTGCAAAGAAAGCCGGTCTCATGGGGGGAAAGAAAGAAAAAAATCAGATTTTTTGTCGGACAATGTCTCGCTTTTCAAATGACCACTGGACGGAGAACAGGCCAAGGACACGGGAATGTGTGGTCAGTTCGATGTGAGAGAAGGGGAGGGGGGGGCGGCGGCTAGTAGGGGGTTTAATGGGTCGAGTTTTTTCTAGCAAGGAGGGGGACAATGTTGCAGGAAGTTGAACCGAGGTTAATTCTCTATTGTCCTCACTCTCAGAATGTCCCTCTCAATCCAGGAAAATGATGGGGCGTGCAGAGTCTGTGGAGAGAGAACAGAAGCCCAGTGTTGGTGGGTGATCGTAGGGGTGGGGTGGGAGTAGGATGGGGGGGGGGGGGGGGGGGGGGGTGCAGGGCTACGGAGTGGGGCAGAAAATCAAGCAGCCAAGGAGAGAAAGAGGAGTTCTGTGTGGCGAGACCTGGAAGTGTAGAAAGAGCATACAGAGGAGGGAAGAACCGCTGCAGCACGTTAGTGTTACATTGACGGAACGAGCTCTCCTCACTGCTGTAAGGGAGAGAGGACGTGAGAGTGGAAGGGAAAATGGGGGGTTGGAGGAAGATGGTGAAAGGCGATGATGTCAGACTGGCATGCCTGAGAGAATCGGGTCTGGGGCATGGAGGAGTCATGAGGAGGTGCTTGGTTTACGGATTGTTGGTAGTAATGAAGTATGGTGAAGATGAGTAGACGAAGTTTCTCGTTATGTTGTTGCCTTAGTTTCCTTTGTGTACTGTTGTGTATCTTCTTCTTGGTTATGGATCAGTGAGTGCAGTGTAAAATATTTCAAATTCAGGACTACATGGACACGACCGTTGCTTTTGAAAAATCACTTGCAAACAGATCCCGACGTGCTCAACGAACCTTGACATCTGGGCGTTGTAGAACAGAGGTCTTAATTGCGTTATGACGCATCAGTAATTCGCAGTTGATGATGAGGGGGCTGCATAGGGAGGGGGGGGAGGGGGGGGGGGGGGAATGGGAGGAGGCTGGATGAGGTCACGCCTTTGTCCCCATGGGGTCTGCAGCCCTGCTGTGCCACTGACTACATGCCTCTCCTCACTCTGGAACCTGCTGCCAATCAAATCACGCTCAATTAAGCCTTTTCTTCTTCTTCTTTTTTTTTTTTGGGGGGGGGGGGGGGGGGGGGACCGCCTTGTATTCGTCAGGATCGAGGTTAGTCACATAATGATGCCAGTGATTGGTGGCTTGCTTTGAATGTTCTAGCTCGTTATTATCTCTGCCTGCACGCGTGGCTTGATTGGAAGATGCGTCACAATGCGAAAGGTAATTCAGATTGCTGTGGAGGTCAGTCCTAAAAGGAAAATATTTTCCGCCGAGTGTGTGCCTGCTCTCGATATGGTTTGTAGAAAGCATTTTTGTCTAGAAGTGAACGGCCTAACACAGGGTAGATTCTAATACTTCATTTTGGCATATTCTCGCACGTTCATTTTTTCCCCCACACATACTTCAACTCGGATCCGTGGGAAAATTGAAATGCCTTTCTTCTTCTTTTTTTCTTTTTTCACTTTTTGATATGTCTTTTCTCAGCATCACGAAGTAAGCAAGTCGCGCACATTGAACGGGTTATCTGCAAGAACAGCCGGGGTGGGGGGGGTGGTGTTTCCTTCAAGCCTGTCTATCGCTACAAAATCGGCGGACCCGCTCCTCGCCCCGGGAACACCTCATAGCTGCCATCTGGGAACAGGAGAGACTAGGGGGGGGGGGGGGGGGAGAGTGGAAAAAGGGAAGGAGAAGAAGGGATGTCAGGAGCGGCACTACCATGTATCTCTTGGACTCGCAGACCTCAGAGCAGCCCAGCTGCTGGCGTTGCTGAGGAATTTTGGTGGCCGTGTATCCCCTGCATGACTCAGCCAGTCAGCCAGCCAGCACACTGCGTCCCCCTCTCTCTCCCGCCATTGCTCACGGTGGAGCCCTAGCGGAGAGGGAAGGGAGAGCACTCCGGAGTGCATTCCCCATTGAGGGACAGACTGGGACTGGAGAGGTGGGAGAGCTATGCCGAGCTGCCTGGCGCATGTTCTCTGACTGCTAACCGCGGCTCTCTGGATCTGCTTACATGATTCCCAACTCCTGTTTGCGCGTCTGGTGAGTATTTTCTCCTTGTGGTGCTAGTCTTGGGGTTTGTGCTGGTGCCGATATGCCAGTGTTGCTGACTTGCAGGTTTAGAGGGATGAGGGTCGCGACTTGAGGGACTTGGTGCATGCATTGTTTTGGAGACGCCGCAAGCACCTGAATTTTGGTTCTCAATGAGGGACCTTCGCAGACCGAGTCCTCTCGTCAGCCTAGTGATGCCAGCGCATTTGCAGAAGCTTGTGGCACTCTGAAGCTCTGCAGTTGGTGTGTTTTGGTAATGCTACTTACCGGCTCAGGCATGCAGCGTTGTTCCCGATGATGTAATGCTATGCTGTCAACATTCCATTATTCCCGCTTGAGAATGTGCATATTCAGCACATTACGTGTTTTTTATGCTAGAGATGCGGGAAACCGCTGCTTTATCATACTTGTGACCGAGCTCATGTGAACTACAGACAGATGTTAGCATTTTGTAGAACAATGAGAGAGAGAGAGAGAGAGAGAGAGAGAGAGAGAGAGAGAGAGAGAGAGAGAGAGAGAGAGAGAGAGAGAGAGAGAGAGTGGTGGGTGGGGTGGGGTGTTTTAGTACTTGGAAAACGTGGATTTGTGTGTTAGAACACTGCTCAACACAACTCTGGGAGATTGCAATGAGCAGTTAGCTTTGGGTGGGAGTAGGGAGGGACGAAGTACTGGGTACGTACGTCTCTGCCGAGCCTGTTTAATGAACTTTGACATAACCTCCTAAAAGGAACCTTGCGTGTCTGCTCGCTCTGTAACCTCACTCCTCCCCTCTCCAACCCTCGCAGCAGTCATCTCTCCAGGATTCACTTGCCCCCCACCTCACCGCCCTTCCAACTTTTTCGAGAAGATGAAGGGTGGGGGGTGGGGGTGGGGTGGGGATGCTGGTCAGATTAACTCAACTCTCTATTGGAAGGCTCTGTTGTAGAGGGGGAGAGGGGGTCCCCGGTCCCCAGTCCTATTCCCAGAACGCTGAAAAGCTGGCAGGCCTATGAAGCACGGCATGGAGGCAGGGATCAATATTTCAGTAGAACTCCACTGGAGGCTGTGGGAGGCACCACACCCAGCACTGGAAGCAGATGCCTTCACACTCGGCCTTGTAGGGCCTGACTGCCTCTGAATCCCTGCCGTACTGATCTTTGATGAAGAGCCTTGTCTGTCTCTAGTGGGTTTGGCTTGCCTCTGTGTTCTGAGTGAGTGAGTAACTTGTTCGTGTGTGTGTGTGTGTGTGTGTTTGTGAGTGTGTGTGTGTGTGTGTGTGTACGTGTGTGTGTGTGTTTGTGAGTGTGTGTGTGTGTGTGTGTACGTGTGTGTGTGACTGTGTGCACAGAAAGACACACTCTACACATACAAATCGACACAGTGAACAGCAAAAAAGAGCGTGGGGGTTAGACAGATGCATTACATGTATTCTATCCATACCTTTTATTGTTGTATTGCATGAATGATGCTTCTGTTGTGCAGTTGTCTGGAGACGTATAACGTTATCACTCCCAGGCAGTCCTCCACATGGAGGACCCCAATGCATGGGCAGGGAGTGGATGCCTGTGTTTGCAGGGCTGTCTGGGCTGTCTGTCCCCTTGCGCCCCCCCCCCCCCCCCCCCCCCCCGTGCTGATAGTGCTGATGAGTCTCTCCACATGCAGAAGGCGTCTGCAAACACAGCATTAGCACCAGAGCAAAGGCCCGCACAGATGCCCAGCATTGTCCCCCCTCCCTGGCGTGCAATTAGTGATGGAATGTAACGTATAATGATGGAACGCAATCAATGGTGGGACGTTGCTGAAACTCTGGGGGTTATGTGAGTGATGAGCGAATGCGGAAGGAGGTGGAATCCATCAGAACAGCCTAACGAAAGTTCTGTATTCCATTGGGAGTCGTTATCGCCTTACCTGCTAGGGCAGCTCTGTTTCAAACGTGTCTGCGGCGCCGCTCTCTCAACTAGTAAGTGTGGACTGAAGGCATCCACATGTCGTAAGAAGAGAAGAGAGATAGAGGTGCAGACAGACAGGTATGCAGACAGTCAAATTCACAGAATCTTAAACGAGATGCCTACTAATAGACGATACTGGGATTAGCGCTTATGTTTTAATTTTCCATTATTTAGTCTTCTTGAATTTAAGTCTCTGTACTCCCTGACAGAAACCTGTGCTCGCTGTGTCCAACAGTGGCTCGCTACCTGAACTCTGATCTGTCTTGACTTTAGAGTCTTGAAAGACAGCTGAGGTCGAGGGTGCAAAGCGCTCTTCCTGTCTGACAACGTCTCTTCACGAGCTTTTCCTTTATCTGACAGCTGCCGTGACTATCTAGTCAGCCTGCTATTGCCTCGTTGTCTGGAGCCTGCCTGGTTTGCGGTGTCTGTGGCACCTGACGAGGTGGTCAGCCCAGGCGGTGTAAGTGAGAGAGCCTGTAGATAGTTCCTGGAACGCTACCCGCAGCTGAAGACCTATCAGCCTTGGCAGACGGGGGTCCTGCGGTTGTTTGCTTGGAAGCTATTCTCCCTCCAGACTGCCTGACCGCTACTAGACCTACCGCAGAATCATGTTGGAAGCCATCTTTTGACCCTTCTTGGAGGGGGGAAATGCAAGGACCCCCAGTTTGGGCGTCTCACCTTCTCCTCCCCCCTCCCAAACAACACAGGGCATATACTGACCCAGGAAAGTTGTGGAAGGGAGGGTGTGAGACCTCCCAGAGTGCCCCAGTCTGGCTTGCGATCTGGCGCCTCCTCTGCCTGGGGTGTTTGCCTGCTGAGGTGAGGTAGATGCTGTCTGACAGGCCATGCTGGTAGTTCAGTCTCTCTTAACCCTGAGATGGGTTGTTGAGGCACCACTGATGACTTTTAGACAATCTTCCTCCATTAATCTCTATCCTCTGTGGCTCGCTGTGAGTCAGCAAAGGTCAAGCCTGTCCACTCTTTGATGTTGTCTTTCCACCTCTTTCTCAGCCTGCCTCTCCTTCTCTCACCTGGTACGGTACCTTGCAGGATGGTCTTCGCCAGCCCACTGCATTGTCTTTGTCATCATGTGGTGTGTCTGGGGCTGATACAGCTTGGCGGACCCCATCCCTCTCCAAGCCCGACCACAGCCGAGGTCCTCCCACCTGGAGGGTTGCCCTCGTCGTGATCACTTGGGCGTTGGATCCATTGTGGGACCTGTCCGCCCTGGCCGGTGACCTGCATCGCGGAGGTCTTTCGCCCAGTGGTGCAGTGTTAGCACCAAGCATTTTCTTTCAGGGTTTGCTCCCTTAGACTTTGCCTTTCCCAAGGCTACCCGCAAGGCAACGGGAGGCTCGTGGAGGGCGGGGTAGTCTATCTCCCCGTACAGATGTGAAGCATCTGCCCACTGCCCCATGCTGGTAGGGGGCAGCTTTGTTTGACAACACAGCTAATACGTACCTGATGTAACGGTCGGCCCGCGTAATTGCTGTGTACGTGCCCGAAGGAAAGGGCTGTCATCCCTCCACATCGTTTGGGACCGACGTTTGCCATGTGCCGCGTGGGTGTGTAGGAAGGAGAGGAGAGCGTTGGAGGGAGAGATGGCCGTGATGTTATTGGCGGCCAGACATGTCACATAGTGCGTGCCTTCACTGCACAAGGACAAGGAAGTGCGCGAAATGTATCAAGTACGTCGATATGAGAACTTGACCTGTCTCCTCCTGTGTGCCAGGCAGACATAGCAGCTGCTTCAAGGATTTCCTGTTTATTGATCTACTTCCTCCCCCCCCCCTTTTTTTAAGCCTGTGGCAAAGTTCTCTAACCAGGAAGTGGTCCTCTCTCTCTCTCTTTCTCTCTCTCTCTCTCTCTCTCTCTCTCTCTCTCTCTCTCTCTCTCTCTCTCTCTCTCTCTCTCTCTCTCTCTCTCTCTCTCATATGTCATGGTTTCAGTACGAGCAGCTGTGAAAATATTCTCGTCAACCTGTCACAACACGACGGAACACCTTGCCTTGCATCTTGAAGTTTCTGCCTTTGGAGGTCGTTCGTCGCTGGTAGTGAAATAAACCAAATTGATGATTATTAAGCTCACGCACCAATTCATGCGCGCACACACACGCACACACACACACGCGCGCGCGCGCACAGACACACACACACACACACACACACACCAGAAAGACCTATGCTGACGCAGGTAGCTGTGCTGTGGTGTACTAAAAGTTGTTCCCCATGAACGATTGAATGACCCCAGGGTTGCTTACCGTGATTGAGTGATTGCTTGACCGAGACGTGGAAAAGCGGTGACAGGTTCACGCCCAGCTGTCAAGAAAAAACAATTCGGCAAAGTTTTCCGTGTCTTCTGTCAGTCGCATATATATATATATATATATATATATATATATATATATATATATACGTACACAAATTTCCCTCGGTTCAAGCCGATGTGACAAATTCATGTTTTGGTCAAGTCGCAGGAAGACAGTAAGACGGGCAGGATCCGAGACAGCAAGGTCATCGGATATAGACGTATGCAGCTAAACTGACAGGCAGGCAATCATGCAAACACTGTGGCATATATAGAGGCAGGCAGGCTGGCAAGTAGACAGCCAGGCAGGCAAGGAGGCAGGCAGGCTGGCAGACAGGCAAGCAGAAAACCTGGAGGCACCTGGCTCTCTAGTCTTGCTGATGTGCAGACCTGATTGAGACTCCTTCTTGACGGGCAAAAACAAACATTCCCGCGCGGAAAAGGGGGAAAGGGGGTGGTAGGATTGGGCTGAAATGAGAGAAATAGAGAAAATTGAAAGAGGAAAGGAGAAAACGAGAGGAGGCCATGGGCCCCTTCCCACACCACCACCCCACGCCGTTGCCTATCAAAGAAAGAGGAGTAGCCTTATCACCTTCTCGCGCTTTCAGTCTCCGAATTTGGAGCTGCTCTTTCAGATCGACTGTCTGCTGTGGTGGGAAGGCGGTTGAAACCCGACCTGAAAGTTTGCTGATGGTTTGGGAGGTGCACGCGAGATAGCAGCCCTTGAAGTAGTTAAGAGAAAGAAAAAGCTCCGATGAGGAGCAAAGAAGTGACGTAAGGAATGGTGTGAGAGATTCATTTTCTTGAGAGCTTGGGAAAGCACGTTGCATCATCTCGGTAACTAGATTTGCCTTTATCTTCACAGCCAGCACCCGGTCTTGCGTTTTTCTTGTGCCTGAAGTACAGACGGCAAATTCTGTAACGCCGTCTTCCATCTGGACTTTGGGCAACGCACTGGCAAGATTCGGATGTGACGCAAATTCGAAAATACTTTAAAACAAAGTGTATTTCCTGTGTTATTAATTACAGTTTTAGAGAATTTTAATGACAGCAAACTCACTTCTCAATTTTAAAGGAAGGTCAATTGATATTTTGTGGGGAGTATTATTGAAAATTATTTTCGCGGGCTTTTAATGCAATGACGTCCAAGCAATGACCATAGTCGCAAAAATGGAAACCAGCTGAAAACTTACGGGACGTCAATTCAGCGTTCGGGGCAAGATGCATTAATATTGCTGCTTGAAATACGAGCGCGAAGAGTAATACGCGAGACAGAGTCTCTTGCCGCATTTGGCATTGTACTAGTGATCCTTGTGACTCCGCTTTGGCTCTTCCTTGAGCCTGCTTGCACTGCAGTTGCCACATGAGACCCTGGGTTAGTTCTGCACGCGCATGTGGCTGGTGCCATTAGCTGCAAGGATAGGGGAAAGGGTTTGGGAGAAAGGGGGGAGAAGGGGTGTAATTAAGAAATGGGTAAGGGAAGGGGGGAGGGTTGTTTGAGAAAAGGGGTTTGCAAGAAGGGTATGCCGGGATACCATGCTGTGAGCGCCATGATGGGAAGATAACGAGGCAGGTAATGACATGGTGAGGCACGCAGGCTGCAGACGATGAGGCAGTGGGGAGATGGTGTGAGGTTTGAGGGTTCTCCTCCTGGCTGCTAGAGCGGAGGCGATTAGTTTCAGATAAGGATGCGAAGGATGGAGGTGTGCTCTGTCTCTTCTCTTGCACTCATTGTATTCGGGTCTAGGCACTCTGGGTATCCCTATCTTCCTCCACATGGTTTTCCTGCAGCGTTTGGCGCCATCTGCCGCTTTCGTCATTCGTTTATCAGATCACGGGGAATTCCCAGTTTGAAACAGAGTTCTAGATGAGTTTCCCCGACGTCTGAGGTTAAACTGTCTTTTGATGTAATCAGATTTCTCAGACCTGAACAGTCAAGATTACGAGCCCCTTGGAATCGGATACGGCTTGTTTCGCCGGCCTGACGTCGAGACTGAAGTTGTTCAAGAGTAATGACTCGAGAACATTTTCCCTCCAGGTTTACTGGAGGTCCTACAGACTTTATCTGTCTGTGTGTCTGTCTGTCTGTCTGTCCCGTCTCCACGGCCTATATCTCAAAAACTACTGGACGGATTTCCTTGAGATTTTGCACACTGACTGGAAGTGAGGTCCCATTCAATATTATCAAATTTTCAGAATCGAGGTTTTTAAAGAAAGTGACTTTTTTACATTTTGGTGTTTCAATGAAAACAATTCAACAGACTCCATTTTGCAAAATCTGTGACGTCATCATTTGACGTCGTATAACGTGACGTCATTTGCGAGGAGATTTTTGAAGGAGGATGGATCCTATATAGAATCTATGCCNNNACACCACAGTGTTCAGAGTTATGCGAGGAAAAGCTTTCTAACCTATTGACACCAGTCGCTTTTTCTAATGGGAGATCCAAAATGCCATCGCAGCTATCATTATTATAATTATAATATAGGCCTGTATGCTAGCTGCTCGATCATCTGCTGCTCAGAGCGCAGATCATAAATATGCGTCCGGTGTTTATTTCTTTATTAAGACCAGCTTGTTAGAGACGTGCTTTTCCATGGAGAAAATTGTGTTTAGATCTTTTAGGAGAGATATAGTTTACTGACACCTTGAACCTTTTCCCAGCTTTAAGTGTGGGAATTTTCATGTTATATTTTTAGTGTTTACACTCCCTTCTCCACGCACTCGGCTAATTAGTGTTCATGTTTACAAACTACGGAACAAACGGTTTCTCACAGACATATCGCTTTCAAGAAATACTATAAAAACCCTTGCACGCACTTGCATTCTGCTATTCATACACTCAACTTTATTCCTCACGCACGTGGCATAGATACAACACTCACTATACATACGTGTATCTTGCACAAGCGCTCCGGGAGAGACACGCGAAAACTGGGAGGTCACTCTGTCGGAAATCTCGCTAAAATCAGCTTTCTATTGTCTTTATAGTAAAACAAAGAGCCGGATTTTATTCAATTAAAATTCTTAACTTTTAAACAAATTGACCCACAGTGTTCATACTTATACCATTGGAATGATCTTTTTATGCTCTTTTCAATGAACTACATTTCATTCGTGTCATTTACCTTTCGTTTTTTCTCGCACATACCTATATAATACACCTCCTCCTCTGTGTGACTGTGTGAGTGTTAATTCAGCGTCTATGACAAGCCAATGCAAAACAAAACATGTCACAATAGGAGCTTCCTGAACCTATCCATCATGTTTAAAATATATGGTCGATTGTTTCCTGGGCCGATAGCTTGCAAGGGGGTTTAGGGAAAAGAACGTTATAAATGCTTTACAAACACTCCGTCATATCAGTTCTCAAATGGCTAAGCTGGTAGAGCGCTGCACTCTTGGTCATGCATGACCAGGTTCGATTCTGCACTGAAACTTTCTTTTCTCTCTTTTTTCGAGAGGTTGTGGGTTCGAACCCGACCTGGTTTTTTGTGTTTGTGTGTGTGTGTGTTTTTTCCTCCTCTTTTCTCGAGAGGTTGCGGGTTCGAACCCGTTCTTTTATCTCTTTTTTAAAATAAATATACGAAAACCTGGAGGTTCAGCGCCAGCGGTTTTTATTATATTTAGGCAAAGAAATGTCGGTGATGTTTGGGTTTTGAGGTGTTAACACTGGGAATCTCATCTGTGTTATGTGTATGTGGCTGCATTCACGGCAACAGTTATTAAAAAGTAAGGATACGTTGAGATGTGTTCATGAAGAAACATGGATGATTTGGCGTTCACACTGGGAAGTTTGCTCGTTAGTCAGTTTGTATGTCTGCATGTATACATAGTGACTTCCAAATGAATAGGGCATCACAGCTCAGACCGAATCATAAGAATACCCTCACAAATCAACGTCAGTTCATGCGTGCATTGTATGGGGGCTTGAATGCGTTATTTCTGTTGTGGATCTACATGGTACATTGGCTCTTTACAAACCAAGCAAACATATTATTCATATTCAAGAAACCCCTCCAACCTCCTGTAGACGTATGAAAATCAGGTTGGTCCTTAGTGAACTGTCAAGAAGGACAACTGGCCCGAGGCTTGGGATGAGTGAACTCCGATGACGCAGACAAGGCAATAGCCGTAGGCGTTGTCATAGAGACGAAGCATGCCTCAGACCTTGGATGGCTGCTGCAGAGCAAAGATCCACCTCCTCATGGTCATCCCCTGTGCTCTTTGGAAGACTGGGATGTTTCTCGATGGAACTGCAGCTCCTGATGAAAAGAAACCGCGGCTGTCTGTGAGAAGTCTTTGCAGTGAGAGGAATGGATCGGACGTCTGGCGAACAGGTGTTGGCCGCCCTTATGCAATGCATGGAGAGGTCGCTCCACTCAGGTACAGTGGACTTGGGTGACGTCCCAGCCTTTGGGTGTGCCTGGACTAGTACGGAGTGTCTTGGAGTTGGTCTCCTCCTAGGTGAAGTATTCTTCTCCTGTTCTTCTCTGGGGGAGTTGATATACACTGACTTATTGATGAGGAACGTTGTGTTGCTGGTTGAGGTAGCCCGCTCGCGCACTGTCTGTGCCTCTCTCTCTCTTCCTCTCGTCTCTTCCTCTCGTCTCTCTCTCTCTCTCTCTCTCTCTCTCTCTCTCTCTCTCTCTCTCTCTCTCTCTCTCTCTCGCTCGCTCGCTCGCTCTCTCTCTCTCTCTCTCTCTCTCTCTCTCTCTCTCTCTCTCTCTCTCTCTCTCTCTCCTGCTGGAACTCCCAGATCCGATCGATTCTCATTTTCATGTCTGCCTTGCATTCTGTGATTGGATGCTTTCGTCTGATTCCCTCTAATGGATTTCTGTGCTTGAAGTAATGGAATTGCGTGATTCGCATGATAGCTGCACTGAGAAGAGTCGGGGCATTGCATTCGATGTTTGCATGTTGACCTCTGCCTGCCTGTCTAGCTGTTGTGATAGGTTGGAGGAAAGGCTTGATGAGACAAGGGCCCATGCATGAGACAAAATCGCTGCTGCTTTTCACAACTTAATTGTTACCCATGGGTATAGGAGCTGCGGGCTGGTCCCAGGCCTGATGGTAATGGCCTAGATCAAACCCAAGACTGTGGTGGCAGTGGTGTCTCCCCCAGATGGGATGGGGTCTCCCTTGACCTGCCAACAGTCCCCCCTTATCAAAGAAATGCGCGGACCTCGGGGGAGCCAGGCTTGGAATCCTCGGTCGCGATCTCAGCCTGTCTCTGGGTTGTGTTTTCCTAATGGTAGAAAAAGGCTCATTGCTGCTTTATACTTAACCGAAATTATTCATACCAAGTGTTGCCTCAACAGGCACAACAAAGTCAACCGAATGAATATTGCGCCATTGCAATCAGATGTCTAAATTTAGAGAAAGCATCAAATAATTTGTCTCTTATATCTAACAATTTAGGCATGGCGCGCAAGAACCGACAGGATGGAACTGTCCAAGATCACATCAAGTCCAGTAAACAAACGATAGGAAAGGCCGCTCTGCAACCCTCCCGGACTGATATGCTACATAGTAGGCTGGTCTTACAACCTATATAACATGGGCATCTGAGACGCAGGATACATGATAGAGGAACCAATGGGAGGGGGGGGGGGGGGGAGTAGTCCATGTAAAGGCTTCGGGGTTCACTTCACCCGGTCACACTATGATACTCAACTTCTGTCTCACTTTTTGACCCCCATTCTCATCTTATAAATATTCAACCTGTACCATACTAGCCTGAGAAATTATTTTTCCAACTCTGCTGTGACACTGGTATGTAAAAATTCCTGATTCAACGTGAACTTTTGTGATTACCAAAGTTTTGTGCGAGGCTGTGATGCCATGAGTCACAACATACACGTCTGCTGCATGCACCTGCCCTGGATTCCAGACAAGATGGGAATTCCAGGACAAGACGCGTATTAATGCGTTCTCTCCCAGTGAAAGTGGAGTCCGGACAGAATCCCTCCCTGGCCCCCGCGGGCAGACTGGAGATAGCGATGGCGACACACGGGTACGGCGCGTGGAAGGGATGCATGGCTCTACTTCCAGGAGAGGAATGGGGTTTGTGGGGTCAGGGAAGAAAACAGCGTGGAATCGGATCCATCTCTCAGGGGTTCCATGACTTCTTCAAAGACTTCCTCTCTTTCTCCCATCCCCCTACCCTTCTATCCCCTTCTACCCTTCTTAGCACCCCCCCCCCCCCCGCCCCTCTCTTCCCCTTCCCATGCAGCTCCAAACAACTGGGTTTCCTGGTTAAAAACCGGGTTTTGATGGCAAAGGATGGACTGACGACGTGATGAAAGCGAGGAGGGAGAGGGGTCGGTCGTTAGAACTAGTTTTCTCCCATACCGAATTGGGTTTCTGGGCGATGCTGGGGGCAGGCGTTGCAGTGTTGTGCGTTCTGTCAAGCCTGTCCGGTGTGGGTAACTGGTCGATGCCGTTGAGCAGACGTGACGTGTGTTGCTTGCGTTGTGGCAAGGTCTCTCGTGCGCTGCGAGTAAAGGGAGGAAACTCCTTCAGGCCTATTCTGGAACTGGTTGACGCTTGTTTCACTTCTCGTACAACTTGTAGTTGCAAAACGACCAGGTCTATTGTATTTTAAGTGTTTTTATTTGATTTTTTTACATTGGAATAAAGAAACAAAAAACATTAGCGCTTTGTTTTGTTGGCCTGAATGAGATGGTTATGGTTGATGATGATAATTTGAAGATTACACTGTGGTTACTCATTAGTGAGTTGTTGTCTAATGACTTTAGGAAGACGGACTCGAAATGGATTGAATTGTTGTATTGTTCTTGTTTTGTGGCGGGGCATCTGTCCACCCATCCTTCCGTTCTCTCTCTCTTTCTCTCTCTCTCTCTCTCTCTATCTCTCTATCTCTCTCTCTCTCTCTCTCTCCCACCCTCTTCCCCACCCTCTTCCCCACCCTCTCTCTCCAATCCACCCACCCTCTTACTCTCATTCTCTCTTCCCTTCCTCCCCCTTTCCCCAGCTCCCTCTCTCTCTCTCTCTCTCTCTCTTCTCTCTCTACTCTCTTCTCTCTCTCTCTCTCTCTCTCTCTCTCTCTCTCTCTCTCTCTCTCTTACTACATTTGAATATTTTGCCTCAAGGGCTGAATGTAAGAAAGGCACTTCTGCCTAATTTGCTACCCTTGTAATATAAAGTTTGTTCGTTCGTTAGTTCTCTCTCTCACTCTCTCTCTCACTCTCTCTCTCTCTCTCCCTCTCTCTCTCTCTCTCTCTCTCTCTCTCTCTCTCTCTCTCTCTCTCTCTCTCTCTCTCTCTGCCAGAGTACACCAGCCCGAATCTTGTCCCTATTCCTTGTCACGGAGTTGGGTGAACGAGCCCACAACGGTATCAGCGAGTAAATAGCACCACCCTAATTAGTAATCAACATGAACCACACCTCCCTGGTACGAGTACAGCTGGTGTAGCTCTCTCTCTCCCTTCCACCCCCCCCCCCCCCCCCCCCCTCCGATATTCTCCTCAGCATTACAGCTCACCTATTACACCTCATGTTGTACGGTTAGCTAGGAGAAACAACAGAGAGAGAGAGAGAGAGAGAGAGAGAGAGAGAGAGAGAGAGAGAGAGAGAGAGAGAGAGAGAGAGAGAGAGAGAGAGAGAGAGAGAGAGATTGATTGATTGATTAAACTTTATTTTTCAAGAGAAATACATGAATTAGGTATAACTGCTTATATTACATCCAGCAATTGATAAAACAAGAAAACAAACAAACAAATCCAATCCCATCCCCCACCCCTATCCACCCACCCACCCTCTATCCCACACAAAATTCACACAATAAAACAGGCTACAATCAATTCATGGTAACGAAATACCACGTTGAAAATAGCCACAAAGGGAATTTAGAATAAGACGAAAGTATCTAGGATAACTGCATAAGAAAAGTGTGTAGTTTCAATTTAAATTTATCTAAAGATTTCGCAACTTTAAGAGAATTGGATAGTGTGTTCCACATAGTAGCCTCTGAATAAGATAGGATATGTTTAAACAAATCAATCCTAGGTTGTGGTATTATTGACTCACATGCGAAGCAAAAGTGAGTCTATGTACTGAGCCGTGTCGTCCGTCCGTCCGGGCGTCCGGGCGTCCGTCCGTCCGGGCGTCCGTAAAAAACTTAAACGTTGGATTTTTCTCGGAGACTATTAAGTCTATCAACACCAAATGTGGCATGATGGTGTATGATGACAAGGCCTCAAAAAACATACATAGTGACTTGACCTTGCTTCAAGGTCAAGGTCACAGGAGCCATAAATGTGGTCTCAAAAACAGTCATTTTTCACATTTTCCCAATTTTCTCCCACGTTATTGAGAATGGCGACCTCAGCTACAAGTGGTATATAGGTCAAAGCAAGCCCTATCTTTTGATACCAGTTTGGTTGACCTTGCTTCAAGGTCAAGGTCACAGGAGCTCTTCAAAGTTGGATTGTATACATATTTTGAAGTGACCTTGACCCTGAACTATGGAAGATAACTGTTTCAAACTTAATAATTATGTGGGGCACATGTTATACTTTCATCATGAGACACATTTGGTCACATATCATCAAGGTCAAGGTCACTTTGACCCTTATGAAATGTGACCAAAATGGGGTAGTGAACCACTAAAAGTGACTATATCTCATGGTAGAAAGTGCCAATAAGCACCATTGTGCTTCCTATGTCTTGAATTAACAGCTTTGTGTTGCATGACCTTGGATGACCTTGACCTTGGGTCAAGGTCACATGTATTTTGGTAGGAAAAATGTGTAAAGCATTTCTTTGTGTATGATGTCATTGGTAGGTTTAGTTGTTTGACCTTGACCTTGAAGGTCACCTGAAGGTCAAGGTCAAGCATGTGAGTCGTATGGGCTTTGCCCTTCTTGTAAAGTTATGTCACGTCATTTGTCACTTCCTGCTGGTTGAATACCTTACTTTTTTATCGTCAGTGATTATCGACTCCGCTGTTTCTAAACACCTTCTACAACATTTTCTACCCAGTCTATTCGTGGACATGGCTGCAGAAATAATTGTATTTTTTTCCTGAATGGATATCAACCGCTTTGTTACCGTTGAATGTCTCATGTAGCTCACCCATCATGAATAGGGGTGCTGACGTCAAACTGCAGAAAAAGAGGATTATCAAAATATATCGCATGAGAAAAACTGGATTTCTTTTCCATAGCCTGTGTAATCCATTCTGCAGACTCACCCGAGTGTAGCAATGTGAGAACTCCATGCAAAGCGAGCACTGGCCAAGCGCTATCAGCTGTTTCCCCGCAGTGACGTGGATGTCCGACATGACGGAGACTGCACACACCCTGTCTGAATCCGATTGCCGTGGCCGTGTCGCGGTGCAGGCCAGCAACCAGACACCTGCACCGAAGCCCTGGATAGAGGGAATGCGAGTCGTGACATGACGTTCTTCCCTCAGTCAGCCGGCCTGCATGTCCGCCACTGAGCTTTATGAAGACATCGAGCTCAGTGATGTCTGCCCATTAGCCTGCTTCTCTGCCGTTTTAAGTGTGTGCGAGTTTGTGTATACATGTATATGAGTGTGTGCGTGCGTGTGTGTGTGTGTGCACACGCGTACCTACCTGCCTGTCTGTCCAGTCTCCTGTCTGTTTGGCTCTCTCCCCTCCTTTTCTCACCCCCTCCCTCCCGCTCAGCCAGCCGTAGCAGTAAATTCAGTGCAGTGCATTGGACTCATTACTGAGCTGGCCAATGCAGCCAGCCGTGCGATTCCATGCGCAATGCGGTGTGTCCAAGTCCAATGTGTCAGCGTTCAGACGATGTCCGCCAAAAATATGATGCATTCATCATTGCCGCCTTTGCAAAGTCAATTTTTTTAATAATTGCATGTCATGGCATGGTGAGGCTGTTGAATCCCTAGGATTCTCAGGTCGACACGAGTTATTCTTCTGGTTGAAATGTGTTAGAAAGCTAATTGGAATGATGACAGGTTTTATTGTCGTGAACAAGGGGGTGAACAGTGTCTTATGATGACGAACTTTGATTTTACTCAGGTATCCCGCTACTTGAACTTTTGTAATCTCATCCCCGACCCCCAACCCCCGACCCCCAACCCCCGACCCCACCTCTTCACCCCGAACTGTCTTGGGTGTAACGAGAACCTTACACTCATGTGCAGTGAAACTGTAGCCTCCCTCCCGTTGGACACGCCAGTAATCGGAGTGGCAACATGCCAACAAGGAAGCTTCTTAATTCTGACACACACTTTTCTCCCTAACACAACCCCAGCCCCACCCCCCTTCCACCCAGTCCTTCCATTTTCTCCTGTTAAGGTTGGTCTGCCAGGTGTGACCCAGCTGACGAGTTGTTGACCCTTGCAGTCATCCATAATTATGCTGCTTCTATTATTTAAATCATTCGTCCGCAGCCATGTGGTTGTGATGGCTCAAAAATGGGTTAAACAGGGCTTTTTTTCCAGTGGCCATTGTTTTTGACTCACATGCGAAGCAAAAGTGAGTCTATGTACTCAGCCGTGTCGTCCGTCCGTCCGTCCGGGCGTAAAAAACTTAAACGTTGGATTTTTCTCGGAGACTATTAAGTCTATCAACACCAAATGTCGCATGATGGTGTGTGATCACAAGGCCTCAAAAAACATACATAGTGACTTGACCTTGCTTCAAGGTCAAGGTCACAGGAGCCATAAATGTGGTCTCAAAAACAGTCATTTTTCACATTTTCCCAATTTTCTCCCACGTTATTGAGAATGGCAACCTTAGCTACAAGTGGTATATAGGTCAAAGCAAGCCCTATCTTTTGATACCAGTTTGGTTGACCTTGCTTCAAGGTCAAGGTCACAGGAGCTCTTCAAAGTTGGATTGTATACATATTTTGAAGTGACCTTGACCCTGAACTATGGAAGATAACTTTCAAACTTAATAATTATGTGGGGCACATGTTATACTTTCATCATGAGACACATGTGTTCACATATCATCAAGGTCAAGGTCACTTTGACCCTTATGAAATGTGACCAAAATGGGGTAGTGAACCACTAAAAGTGACTATATCTCATGGTAGAAAGTGCCAATAAGCACCATTGTGCTTCCTATGTCTTGAATTAACAGCTTTGTGTTGCATGACCTTGGATGACCTTGACCTTGGGTCAAGGTCACATGTATTTTGGTAGGAAAAATGTGTAAAGCATTTCTTTGTGTATGATGTCATTGGTAGATTTAGTTGTTTGACCTTGACCTTGAAGGTCACCTGAAGGTCAAGGTCATATAAAGGTCAAGGTCAAGCATGTGAGTCATATGGGCTTTGCCCTTCTTGTTGTCAGTTCGTGTGAGGAAAAAGATCGGACATAATTTGGCAGCAGACTGATTCGTCAATGTGAGCTGGCTCAACCAGAGGTAGTTATATTATAGTGTCTCTGGCTCAACTAATGGTTTGATATTTTCCCCCCACTATCTCTTTATGATGAAATGGCCTTTTAGTGCCTTCAAACATCCATCCATCTTATGATGAATCATGTCGAGACTCTCAGTACAAGCGCAAACGCCTTACATCGTCGTGTCGAGGACAGAAACACAAGCGGCAGTGCGTTCTTGCTGGGCTGCGACCATGTGGAAAGGGTGCAGCACGATGTGATCACGTTGACAAAAGCTGGGGATCCTCAGCAGGAAATTCACTTCCACGTCTGGGTCTGTCCGCATTTCCCTTGCAATGACTGTCCGTCTCCGCAGGGGCTCCCTCTCCTCCCAGTCGGTGGGTGGGTCGTTCTGAGTGTTTCAGTGCAGAAATAGACCAGAGACGCCAGCCTGTGTACCCCAGGGCCTCTCTCTCTCTGCAATTCTCCCCTCGTGACAATGTCGCCCCGTCAGTGAAATGGGATCCTAGTCTACCTGCCCGCCTATTACAGCAGGGCTAGACTTCATCGTCTGGCTTGTCCGCTTGGCGAAGTGAAGCGCTGGGGCGTAGGAACACTTTGTAGCATCCGTCACGGCCTGGCGAGCCTGTGCAAGCGCTGAAGTGTTGCAGGCGCCATGAAGAGTTTGATGCTTTTTTGGGGGAGAGGGGGCTCCGAGATGTCCTTGGCCAGTGAGGCTGGGGGGGGGGGGGGGGGGGGGGGGGAGGGGGGAGATCTGGAGAAAAGAAGGCGTGATTAAAGGTAAGATTTTATAGTGGAGAAAACGATAAAACAGCAGATAAAACAGCAGGGCGAATGCTGGAAATAGGAGAGGGGAAGAAGTGTTGTTCATGGATGAGATTATGCAGGGGTGGGAGAAGGTGAAAACAGTTAGGGGGGGGTCGCCTAAGTGTGACAGGGAAAGATGAGAGGTGTAGATAAAGATAAGATTTTATGGTGGGTAGTGTAAACAGAAAAAAGGGAAAAGAAATGGAGTCCATGCTAGTAGTGAGAGCAAGGAGAGGGGACGAAAGTGTCGTTTGCTTGGAGCCAAGGAGTGTACAAAAGGAATTGAAGAGGGGGATATGGTGGAAGGGTGTCGAGGTTAAGTCGCCATGGAGGGAGGAAAGCTTGGAGGAGAAAGGGGGGGGGGGTTATAAAAAGGTTTAAGAAGACGTGAAGGGCAAGGCCGATAGGGGGGGGGGGGGGGGGGTTAGAAGTGGGGTTGGGGTGAGAGGTAAGCACGTAGGTTGTGGAGTAAGTACTGTGCCCAATCCTCTTACTCGCCTGGCTGCCTGGCTGGCCAGACAACTCACGTCTCACGTGAGGCAAGGTGGGCCAACGCGAGCTGTCTGTGCCCGCAGCAATCTAGCTCCGTCCTCAGTGGCCCTCGCCCCTCTTTCCCCTTCTCCCTCCTTCCCGCCCCCACTGTTTATCTGGCACATCCACGGCCTGCCACGAAGTCGTGTCTTGACTGTGGAGGAGTAGAGCTGGAGGCAGGGGAGCAGTCCAGTCGGAAGAAAACGTGAAAAACAGAGGACCGCTCAGTGAAAAGCGTCACTGAGAAGGAAACCAACTATCAGAAGGACAGCGCCGAGAAAAACATACGCTGTAGGAAGTCATCTTTCAGGTGAGGTTTCCGAAGACACCGGACACTCAAAAGCCACAGACAGAGCGACTGTGAGGGAGTTGGCTAAAACAGTGGTAACCAGAGGAAGAAAACGAGAAGGTCGCACTCTAGAAGGATTCATCATCTACATCTAGAGCGAGTTAGATGGAGGACAGAGAGACGGACAGCTGTATGCTGATAGGGACACCCTGGAGACAGCTCCGCTTGGCCGTGAGGAGCATCCACATCGCCCTGGGGTGAAGGCACGCGGGCAGAAAGAGCATTGTTCGGACCTCGGCCTTGTGTGAAGACATCTGAGCTTTGTAGAAGGGACTCCTGTCTGGCCGTGGAGCGCCTCTTTGTGTGGAGGAGCGTGGCTCTGTTTGCAGGCATGCGGCCTGCCCTGCCCGCCACCCTGGCAGATGGCCCTTGTACCCAGGAGACGCGAGCCGGCGCGTGCTGCTGACCCCACCCTCACCCTGGCCCTTTCTCTTCCCCTCCCTACCCGTCGGGATCCTCCGTTTCTTGGGCTTTAGTCCCCCCGACACTCTCGGGTAGATGGACCTTATTCCGGGTACCTCCTGATTCTCCACCCGTTGTATCTCCTACAACACATTCCACTGCATTGAGAAATGTAGTTTTGGGCAACAGCTGTGTTTGAATCGTCGCTGGAGACACTTGACTGTGGTCGACGGTGATTGACAAGGTGGAATGAATGTCCACCTGTAAGGAGGTCGTATTGAGAGGTACATGCAGACGTCGTCTTCATTGCCTACCTTCCAGCTCATTTGACAGCAGGGAGTCTGTCTCCTCTCTCAGCCGATGGCCAAGTGAAGTCTTCGACACTTCAGACAAGGGGCGGACTTCTGAGGTCTGTAAGTGACAGGTATTCGGTATCTAGAGTGACGTGGCTTGGACACTATATATACGTGCCCCTGACTTCTGGCGTTGTTGACAGCGTTATCGGACAGAGCTTGTCTGTCACAAGGGCAGCCTCTGTACTGGGTGGAGGGTGCCGGTACTGCACATGGGCCTATTCAGCGCTATCGCAGTCTGGTCACCGCCCTGGCAGTTGATCCCAAGTCTCTCTGCACAAGCGTGTCTGCCCAAGTGCTCCGCAGTGACAGGCTCAAGCAGACGGATTTCTCTTTCTGTTTTGGACCACGCAAAAACATGCCTGCTGAAATCGATGTTTGCTCTTGAACTAATGCCAAGGTGTCCTTGCCCACCTTCGCCAAGATCACAGCGCTCTGGGAATTTGTGTGTGAAGTTAAGGTCACCCAGTGTGATTACATCTATAATGGAGTACGGTCCCTAGCATCTACCGGCCTTGTCACTGTATAGGATAAGTTAAACTTGAGTTCACAGCATGATTGTAGTCTGTGAAAAACCATCTACGCCGCTAGAGATATCTCAACACAGCCGTTGACCGCATTGTGACCGTTAATGGACAGTGAGTCAGTGTTGTTTTGGTTCACAGAACCATCGACTGAATCCTCACGTGGAGCGTAGGTGCGGTTTGTGTGTCTACGTCACTACGGCGCGTGGATCGAACTTCCCCCTCTGAAGTGATTCATTCAGCTGTCCCTCATGAACCGACAGCTGGCGACTCCAACACTCGCTGGCGAAGTGGGTGAACGATATATTGTCCACACACTGCGCTAGTTCCGTCTCCAGCTTTTCCTGGAACATCTGTCGCTGTTTCTGATGGAGGCAGCGTTAATGAAATATTTCCGGATCTGAAGGTTTGTATAGCAAGTCCTCACTGTCCGACTCGTCACTTCGAGCACATCGTCGTGGCGAACCAAAGCAGCTAGGGCGGTGTGTCTGGAAGGTGGACTTTGTCTCGTGTTGACGACCCACACAGCGCTCGACTCACGCGCAGCAACTTCGTGTTGTGAATGAACGTCACTGACATATCGATATTGTGCGTTGTGCAGAACGACCTTCATCATAGAGAGTATCGCTTTTCCCACTGCAACAGCTGCGTGTGTGTCAACACACGCCTCCTGACGTAGGCGCAGGTGAATCGTGCGTCTGATGACAACACGAGATTAAGCGTCGGCATTTTGGTTGTTACGAGGATCTAGGCGCGCGCGTGTGCATTGCGGTCTCTCAGTCGTCACGAAGTGTGGTGTGTGTGTTGTGTGTGTGTACCGAGGTGAACTACCCTCGAATCTGGGTGTTGCTTACACGAGGAACTGATACCGGGACGCCACCATGTTTATCTACCTGGTAGGACAGGCGGGTGAGGGCGAGGAGGCTGGGGCAACCAGTGCTCCTCTCTGCTGTCACCTGGAGCCCACCTGTCGAGGAGTGGAGTCACAGACTTCTCCACGTGTACCTTCACAGTGCCATGAGCACTCTCAGTGCCACGGACGATCACATTGTTGTGGACAATCACAGTGCAATGGAGAATCACAGTACAGTGGACAATCACAGTGCTATGGAGAATCACAGTACAGTGGACATTCACGACTCTGTCCCAATAAGCCTTCACAGTGCTATGGACAATCAAACTACAGTGGAATTTCACAGCTGTGTCCCATTGAGCCTTCACAGTTCTTTGGGCCGTCTGAGTTCAGTGAGTCATCGGTATACTGTGAGCCGCCACAAAGTTCTCACATTCAAAGGTGAGATGAATTTATCATTTATATGAAAATGAAGGATTCCGTTATAGATTATTAGAAAATAAAGTATTTATGCGAGGATAGGAGGGAAACGGCGGAGGAGGGGAGAGAGAATAGTGAAAGGGGGATGGTGGGGGGGTGTTAGGCGTTTCTTTCCTGGCTATGAGTAATATTTAGTATTTACCACTTGCATTTAATTTAATTTACTTCCCCTCCTAGATCGCTGGCTTCGCCTTTGGTTGATTAATTGAGAGAGAGAGAGAGAGAGAGAGAGAGAGAGAGAGAGAGAGAGAGAGGCAGACAGACAGACAGACAGACAGACAGACAGACAGACAGACAGACAGACAGACAGAGACAGAGAAAGAGACACAGAGAGAGACATAGATATATTGCTTTCACCAGTTTTACAGTAGAATCTTCCTTCTTTATTGCGCATTTCTGGATGTGGGCGTTTAACGCCTTTCCGAAATTACGCTGCAAGTCAAGGAAGCAATGGGTGTAGTTTGGCCGGGTGTCATGGTGCTGCACCGTGTTGCACGGGGAAAAGGAAGTCCTGACCTGGATACTCTTCCCTGTGCCTCAATCCCCACGTCCTCTCTCGCTTCCTGCTTCTCTCTACGTCTTCACAACTGGGGCGCTCGCGTGCAAACGATTTTCCTCCCATAAAATTCGGTGTAGATATAAGCGGATGCGTCCGTACAGCTTTTTCAAGCCTAACAGACTTTTGCATATTGACGAGTTTTGGCGGAGTCGAGAGATTATCACCGGGGCAGAGTGAGTTTGCTGCTGCGTGCAGATCCGATCACGTGCTCTGCTGAGAGCTAACTCCCTCCTACGACCCTCCTACCCCGTGCCCCTCCTTTGTGGAGTCGTACTAATATTTTTGCTAGGACTTCCATTATTGCCACAGGCTCGACCCCACAGCCTACTCTCACCGCTACCCTCCCACCCCCAATCCCCACCATCACCCCTACCCACCCACCCTTCTACCACCCCCAATCCCCACCATCACCCCTACCCACCCCCTACCACCACCACCACCACCACCACCAGGCCAAAGATGTTAGGACGGGGCCAAAGCAGAGAAAGGAGCTTGAGTGGCTTCTCTCGCGTCCGTGCGCTCGGCCGCTAGCTTGTACTTAACTGGACTGGAAAACCTGATAGGTTGGGGAAAGAGAAAGAAAAAAAGGAGGGGGGGGTTGTTGAGGACAGGAGATAGGAGATTTCTCTGCAGAAGACTAGATCTTCTTTTCGTCCCCTGGCACGGAGTGTCAGCGAGATGGAGGAGTGGGTGGGGGTGAGGGGTGAAGGCAGTGGAGGTAAGAGTAGGGAAAGATGGGGGACAGAGAGAGACGTAGCCTTGGTGTTAAATGCAGCGAAGCGGAAACTGCCTTGACACTTGTTGTTGGGACGGACTTCCATGGCTTTGCG
The DNA here is from genome assembly GCA_034096865.1 of Theodoxus fluviatilis. Taxonomy (NCBI): domain Eukaryota; kingdom Metazoa; phylum Mollusca; class Gastropoda; order Cycloneritida; family Neritidae; genus Theodoxus; species Theodoxus fluviatilis. The sequence continues at coordinate 74,080 of JAWQFJ010001301.1, forward strand.
CTCCCCTCTCCTCTGTGTGTGTGCGCGAACGTGCGTGCATGCCGTCCTGTCTGCCTGCAAAATGTTCTACATTATTATTATTTTCAAACTATGAAATATTTTTGAAAAAAAATCTTTCGAAATGTTACAGTTCTTAAGAATAGGTAGAAACATTTAAGAGTGCTGAATAGAAACCTCTTAGAGAAGAAATAGTCCACATTTCTTGCTTTTAGGTTCCAATGCGGACGCCCCCTGTGGGTTGGGGGTCAGAATTGACCCACCACGTCTCCCTACGCGATACGTAAGAGGCGAATAAATAGGGACACCGTGACTTGATTTTGTGTTTACCCTGAACGGTTCTAGTGATTTTCGTGCTTACTGGCCTTACATAGCCTACACAGGCTGATAGGCCGTAAAACTCTATCCACCTATCTCCGATGCTGACGTCACGAGACGCGAAGTGGCAGCACGAAGGGAGCTGGTGATGGAGGTAGTACATGCACTCACACATGCACCTGTGCTCGACAGTATGCTCCTGTGCTAGACATTATGCACCTGTGCTAGACAGTATGCTCCTGTGCTAGACATTATGCACCTGTGCTAGACAGTATGCACCTGTGCTAGACAGTATGCTCCTGTGCTAGACATTATGCACCTGGGCTAGACAGTATGCACCTGTGCTAGACATTATGCACCTGTGTTAGACAGTATGCTCCTGTGCTAGACATTATGCACCTGTGCTAGACATTATGCACCTGTGTTAGACATTATGCCCGAGATGCCTGTGACGTACACTCGCAAGCAGTGCCGCTTGCATGCCTTTGACGTGTGACGTGTCAACTCCGAAAGCGGAAGACACGGGAAATGAATAATGGACAGGGGACAAGGGGAGGCAGAGGATAAGAGAGGGGAGGGGGGAATTAGGGGGGGGGGGGGGGGGGCTGTCGGACAGAGAGGATGTTTGCTCAGCAGATACTGGCTCCGTGGAGGACGTCTTCATCTGAGCAAACACAGCATGGGCGCCCCGCTGTTGGCCGTGTCACGTGTGCTCCTGTAAGCTGTCTCGTCATCCCCAGCTCTGAGTCACGTATATGTAGGTAGGATGCAGTTAGGATGCCGGCACACAGAGCTTTCCCAGTCACATGTGACCAAGCGTGTCTTTTTATGCATATCCTGAATGTAGCAAGTTCGAGGAGCGTTTGATTGCTTTGCATAGAAATTGGATATTAGAATTACATTCATTGTTAAATTCGTTTGGAGACTGTGCATGCATTGTTTGAGTGGTTTCATTAGAATTTAAGTTTTTGTGTAGGTAACTGTCTCTGTCCATCCGTGCCTCTCTCTCTCTCTCTCTCTCTCTCTCTCTCTCTCTCTCTCTCTCTCTCTCTCTCTCTCTCTCTCTCTCTCTCTCTCTCAAACACATGCGTCACAAAACGAGGGGAGCAGTAAGTGTCTGGTCTCAGGCAAGTCTGTCTGTTGACCAGCAGGACCAGCGAGCTCAGCCGCGCTTGGACTGGTTTTCGTGTCACCCTCAGCGCTTTGGCCCCGATGGAAACCAAATATGTTGACTGCCCCGTCCTTCCTTCCACACGTCGGCCCCAGCTCACTTGAAGAAGTTGATGTGTTACCCCGATGTCTAGGCACCGTAGTGTCGGAGCAACACAGGCATGCTCTTTAAAGTGCAAGGGAGATTCCATTTTACCTGGCTTGAGTTGTGACCCAGAAAAAGCAATGTACGGCTGCTTTGTCCTGAAGGCGGTAGGAGTGTGTGCCCATTTCTCTAGCTGTACTGAAAGGTGGGGAGTGTGCCGACTCCATTTGCCGATTGAAGAGAAATTTTCGTGCATTCTCCACATCATGGGTGGTGGAAGTTGCTAGAAGTTGGTGCGCTTTGAGTCCCACTGAGTGGGAGTATCGCGCGGTATAAGAGTGATTTATAATAATAATAATAAGTGTACGCGGAAATGCTTGACTACTCATCAAAACCCATTGATGATGTACAGGATATGGGTTCAAGAGTGAATGCACAAAATTAACGGCCGTACCGGCGTAAGGTAGTATCTTAGATAATTATGAGGTTAAGGAAACATGTAGATGTGCAAAAACGAGGTGGATGCTAAGCAAGTGCAACTAAGAACGTTCCGCAGTTACCTTATATGGCATATATACCCAAATATCAAAACTTCACTCTGGCACAATGGTGGTGCTAGGTACAAACTGAAAATGATGATTCAGCCTAAAAAACATCATATTTGACGAGCCTCGCCTCACTGAAACCACCACCACACCCTTCTCTCTCTCTCTCTCTCTCTCTCTCTCTCTCTCTCTCTCTCTCTCTCTCTCTCTCTCTCGTACCCCTTAAGGAAGTGGTCATGCTTGGGTGGTAAAGATCGACGACCTAGTCTCTCACTGTGTTTGTGAATCTGGAACCCGGAACTTCTGAGGGTGATTTTTGTTGACGTGTCCCCTCTCCTCCACGCTGATAGTGACCTCCCGTGGAGGATTTTACCCCTCCTGCCCTTCCTTGTGTTGACCAGCTTCGCATTAGGCCCACCTTCGCACTCGCCTATCTGGAGATTACGTCTCTATCTTGTTTTCACTCTGCGACTCACACAAGTAAAGCGTTCAGAACGTGGGTTTAGGAAGCAAGGCAGGGAAAGACATGTGGTTTTGTGTGTGTGTGTGTGTGTGAGTTTTTTTTTTTGTTTTTTTTGTTTGTTTTTTTTTTTTTGGGGGGGGGGGGTTTGGAAAGGGGGGGGGGGGCTGAGGTGGGTGGTGGGAATGGTTATGGGGGTTAATTGGGGATGAGGGTTGTTTTTTCTTTTTTTGCGTGTTGTCGCTGTGGCTCATAAAGTCATTAAGCCTGATTATCGCGATTGCTTAATCATTTTCCCTTCGTTTTTCTGTGCTTTGTTTTCATTAACTTAGAAATTAATTTTGTTCCTTTTCGTTCTTTTTTCTTTTAGCTTTCTTGCTCCTGATTACTTAATGTCTCCTGCTGTTCTTATGTCTGCTTCTCCACAAACGTTCCTCCTCCTCCTCTGTATTGATCCCGGTCAGATCCTCCGTCAACTCTTTGTGTAGCAGCCGTCTCGGGGCGTGCATTCCCAATCCGAGTGTCCGAATGCCAGGCTGGGGCGAGGTGGCAGACGTGCTGGTCGTTTTTTGCCCTGGGAACTTGCGCAGTCGTCAATTGCGTCTCGTCAGTCATAAATCGCAGCGCGGGCCGTTTACGTCTGCGCTTGCCAACAGTGCGGACAATAAAAAAACCAAAAATTGCTCCGCGCCCTGCAGACTGGCCAGCCGGCCAGAAACCATAACTGCACATTCCAGATAGTCTTTGGTTCCGTAGCTGTAGGGTAAGGCGACATTCCACTGCAGCCAGTGTTTAATGGCCGGTGCAGTGCGGTTGCAGCGCATCGGCTAAATCGGGTGTGTGGTCTCGTCTGGATTAAGCAATTATGTCAAGCGCGTCAGGCTTACCGCTGCTCGGTTGTGGGAACTGCCAGTAGAAAGCCCTGAGCAATGTATGGAGTGTACCGAAGCCATAGCGGGACGCCGGCCAGTAAGCACCACTGCATTACAATTGCCAATAAAGAGCCAAACTTATGGCACATGTAGAACGAGACGGTAACGGAAAAAAACATGCAACATGAACGCCACAGGCATCCTCGCATGCGATGACTGATATGGAAAGGAAAGTCGACCTTCCCCGTGGGTGACCCGCACTTGACCCATGCACGCTGCCAGTGAATCACAGTTGTTGCATGGCGGGGCTGCATGCACATCTGGGATATTGGAGCACGCTGTCGAGCGGAAGGGTGGCGCCAAAGCTTCTCCTCTGTCGCCCTTCTCCCTCAAGTGTCGCCCAACGGCGTCCTCCCTTGTGCAGCCTGCAGACTTGAATGAGGCCCGCGGCTTTGGTCCACAGACACCGCTAGGTTAGAGCGCCCAGTGAGGGCATCTGGAAGGAAGGCGAGAAGACGTCTTGGTTGGCTTTGAAGCAGCCATGAGTTGTGGAAGAAAACATTCTTTGGTGTCCAATCCACCGTAGGTGCAGTTCACCGCGCGTTTATTGGGGGAACGGAATCGTAGCTTTACGGATAGGTCTTTGATTTGTGATAAGTTTGATGAGATATGATCACATGATGAGGAGCGCTTCTCGGGACCAATTTTCTTCCTGTTATATAGAACCCCCTCATGTATTTGCTTGTGATTCCAACATTCAGATGTGTTTGGTGCGGGAATAGATTCCCGAAGATTTTGTTATTTATTTGAATTAGGTGCTTCTTCAGCCTTTTAACCATCCTCTTTGTTCTGCCTTCAGCTTCGGCAAACGGTCACAAGGATGTGCGCGCCGCACGAGCGAGTGCCTGACTCTCGAACCCTCGGAGATGATAGTGGTAAGTCTCACACTCCATTTCTGTCTCGTTCTGCTCCACCGTCCATCTCTACTTCCACCTGCTTTCTCCCTGTCCTTCCATCTCTTCCTCCTCATCGTCTTTTCCCATTTCTCCACTGCGTCCTCTTTCCAACTCCTCCTTCCTCTAGCGTCGGGCGAGAATCCATGAAATGTTACTAGAATTTCTGGCCGAATGAGGTGTGGTTTTAAATGTCTTTCATTGAATCCACTTTTCTATCGGATTTTTTGCATAGGGATACAGAGGGCAGGACAACACGGAAGTTAATTTCATTCAGAGGGATTTCGTTCCTCACAACCACAGTTATCACTATCCATCTTGTATGTTTCTCTTTGTGTTTGTCTTGGTTTATGTCTTTGTATGTATATATATATATATATATATATATATATATATATGTAACATTACTTCTTATTTAATCTCTCTCTCTCTCTCTCTCTCTCTCTCTCTCTCTCTCTCTCTCTCTCTCTCTCTGCTCGTTGCACTGCTACACTTTGTGACTGTGTGGCTGCTCACTGCCTCCCTTGTCCTCATCTTATAGCATCCTTCCTGTTTCCTGCATCCTGTCTCCAGCCTGTAGCAGCTTGGGTTCTCCGCTTTTCAAGTCAGTCTTGCCCTCCTCCCAGCTGTGACTTCACCGCTCTCTCTGCCCACCCATCCCTTGAGGCCAGGACGCCGATGTAGGCGTGAACTGTCTAAGTCTGGGAATTCCAAGCTAGTTTTCGGAAGTGAAATCATTGAGTGAGTGAAGAGTTCGTGATTCTTGATCCCGCTTGGTTAAAGCAGAGTGAAATTTCAGGGAGATCATTTCGGGCCAGTCCTGTGGATTTACTTCCTGTTTTTGTGGTGAACGAGAATAGCAGCCGCTTAAATCTGAATCCGCCAGTTGTGCCTGGAAATGAGGATGTTCCCAGACTAGCGTACTTCATCTATGTAAAGGAAAATCCCTGGGAGTCCAGGGGAACATGTTAGCCTCGGCCAGACGTCTGGATCTAGACTTTGAGATGGTCGCTCTGTGACAGACCTCCTTCTATGTCTTCGTCCAAGGAGATGAGAGCGTCTTGGAGAGGATAAGGAATAGGTAGACGCATTCGTGCCCGTGCTAGTCACGCTGACGGGCGTGCTCCCTCTCTGTGCCGCAGATCGACTATCCTGATATCCAGGGGCCCAAGAGCCAGCACCGCTTGCCATGCGTCAACGCCAACCTTGACCGCCTGCTGTCCATGGAGCACCCAGGAGACGCTACGATTCGCAGAATGAATTCCGACAGCATTCTAGAGCAGGTCAGTTTCTGTGCTGTGCTGTGCTGTGCTGTGCTGTGATGGCTGACTCTTTGGCGCGACCTAGATATGCATGTATCTGCTTGTGAAATCAGTGACACGACTCGGACCGTTTTCATCACGAGCGTGCCGATGCGAATGCTTCACCATAATGGTTAGAATATTTTGTCGTTTCTGAATTTCTCACGGTAAGTACAATAATGCGTCAGTTCCAAGCTCTTTACCCCGATTGCTGTTGGTCAATACAAGAGATGCTACTGCTGTTGCAGCTGCTGCTGCTACTGATACGACGACAACATCCCACATTGTCGAGAACATGTTGTAGAGGATGACGATTATCACGGAAATGGCCGTTAGCAGCACACATAGCGGACAACGCTCAGGAGAGCGACGCATTAGGACTCGGCCACTATCTGCCTGACGCTTAAGTGGAATGTAGCCCGAACCCAAACGACGTTTAGCATGGTAGCGTACCACTTGTCCATTGACATCGATACCCATCATGACCACCCGACCCAACGAACTTGATGACCCTCCCCTACAGGATAATGACATCGAGAACCCTTCTCTCGCTGATGACCCTCTCTCCTATGGCAACTCCACCTCTCACTGTTCCACCCCTCTCCCCCCACAGCTGCCCGCGGATCTGCAGGGCATTCCTGCGCTGTACCCAGGGGGTCATTACCAGCTGCGGGGGGACGCCTGCTACAAGCGCTCCTCCAGGGCCAGCGACACCTCCAGTGCCTACTCCGGCTCCGACATGATGCAGTCCTCCATCGACGACCAGGAGAACGTGGAGATGGAGTTGTCGGGCCTGGTGGAAAGCACCGTCGACTCTGATGACGAGGACGGCTATGCCGAGTCCACGGAGGTGTGTGCCTTGCATTGTCTTGGAGTATTGTGAGAGATGTTGAGGCAGTAGATAATGGAGAGAAGAAGATGTAGCTATATGGGCGCATGGACAGAGACACACACACACACACACACACACACACACACACACACACGCACATCCATTCACTCATACACACACACGAGAGAGAGAGAGAGAGAGAGAGAGAGAGAGAGAGAGAGAGAGAGAGAGAGAGAGAGAGTCATTTCTCCTTCCTTTTTGTGATTCCAAGAATATTCCCTATATTTGTTGTGTCAAAACAAATTTTAGTTCCACTCCATCAAGGGCTTATGTTTGTGCAGCTCTGACGCACCACACACATAATAGATCACCTCTTTGCATGACCTTCACTCTTTTGGTGACCGCATTGGAGGAAATGTTTTGCAAATGCTTTTTTCAAGTGTTACTGCACAAGGCCATTTTTGATAATGGTAGGATGCTATCCAGGAACGAAAATTGTTTAAAATTTGCTGAGGCAACACACGGCAGAGGCCAATTCCACACTCTACAGCCTGGCTGTTCTTTGGAAACAGCCCGAGCTGAGAAAAATGGGGCTGAGGCGATCCCTTTGTACTTCCTCGTTTGAAATCAATCTTCAACCATCCGCCTCAAAATAGGGTTTTTGTATTCTGATCCGTGGTATTTTTAAAAACGTGAAAAGTTTCCTTTTGATTGATGCCCTCCGAAATAGACGCTTGCGAGCGAAGGCTATCCCTTGTCACTAGACATGCGTCATAAGGGAGGGTGCTGGGTGTCTGGGGAGTCTGCTGAGTCCTGAGCTGCAGTGGAAGAGTGTGGTGTCTTGCAGTCGCAGCCGATCCGTGATGCCGTGCATGACGTGCTGGAGAAGGATCCCTTGGAACGCACGGAGGACGACATTGAGATTCTCCTGGACTTCATGCAACACTTCAGGGTAAGCGGCTGTGCTTGTGTGTGTGTGTGTGTGTGTGTGTGTGTGTGTGTGTGTGTGTGTGTGTGTGTGTGTGTGTGCGTGTGTGTGTGCGTGTGTGTGTGCGTACGTGCGTGCGTGTGTGCGTGCGTGCGTGCTTGCACGCGCTCACTTACATGTGCCCCCCCTTCTCTCTCTCTCTCTCTCTCTCTCTCTCTCTCTCTCTCTCTCTCTCTCTTTCTCTCTCTCTCACACTCTCTCTCTCCCTCACTCTCTCTCTCCCACTCTCTCTCCCACCCCCTTCTTCACTGATACAGAATATAATGTGGATTTGTGGATGTAAACTTTTCAACGCTTTGTTTGAGACATGAATTATTGCCCGTAGTCCTGCATTGAGGCTTGACCTTTTGACCAAGGGTGGCGCCACCTAATCTACCCCACCCCCTGCCTCCCGCCCCACCCCCTGCCTCCCGCCCCACCCCCTGTCTCCCGCCCCACCCCCTGCCTCCCGCCCCACCCCCTGCCTCCCGCCTCACCCCCTGCCTCCCGCCCCACCCCCTGCCTCCCGCCCCACCCCCTACCTCCCGCCCCACTCCCTGCCTCCCGCCCCACCCCCTGCCTCCCGCCCCACCCCCTGCCTCCCGCCCCACCCCCTGCCTCCCGCCCCACCCCCTGCCTCCCGCCCCACCCCCTGCCTCCCGCCCCACCCCCTGCCTCCCGCCCCACCCCCTGCCTCCCGCCCCACCCCCTGCCTCCCGCCCCACCCCCTGCCTCCCGCCCCACTTTCCACTCTGCCTTGTACTCTCTCATTTCCCAACAATGCCCAATGGATGCCCCAATGTCCTTACATTCAGATACTCTTGCCTCTTAAAGGATTCAAACGTGAAGTGGATCCCTTCTGATTGTTCCAAGTTAGCGGCGGTCAGCTTCCTGGTTGATTAACTCCTGCCTCTCTCTCTCTCTCTCTCTGTGCATTTAATTGAGTTAACAGCTGCTGTGCAATTTGAACGCTTTGATGTCTGCAGGAATTAGTCCAGTATTTGGCACTGTCCTTGTCAGCAGACTCAATCTGATCTCGTTTTTGTGGTTCGTTAGTAGTCGAAGAGAGCATGTGCGTAATTCACGATGTGTCTGTCTTTAAGGACGAGAATACCGCATCCCCTTTTTCCTTGTAATTTGTTGATTCTTGGGCTGAAGTACTAACTACATGTACCACCTTGCTGTCTCCCACCGCCCCCCTCCCCCTAAGCCTCTTAGCCTGTCTTCTGCCCCCCCCCCCCCCTTCCCCCCTCCTCTTTCAACAGACAAGTGTGAAAACCGACTCTTTTCTCCCCGTCCCCGTCTCCCACCCCCACCCCCCACCCCCCACCCCACCCCCACTTTCTTCTCCCCCCTTCACCTCCTGGTGGTAATCAGTAATGGCGCAATTATGTCATATGCCCATTACATCTTGTGCCCCTTCAGACCTTTCACTATCCCCTCACAGTGTTTAGGGCTTCCGTCACTGTACTTGGCTGCATTAGGTAGCACTGAAAGAGAACTGGCCATCCGCGTATCTCATAGGCTGATTTTGGTGGATGTCCAGTAACCTCTAGTCCATTTGAGTGGGTCGCTCACCTTCCATTTCTGGCTCGCTGAAAGCTCTGCCCTGTTATTCGTTGCTAGCGCAGCATCCTGTGTACATTATGGGTACACGCGGAGTCTGGCGTCGTTTGTGCCGTTTCGGCGGATGGCTGTCTCGGGTATGTAGGGTAACAGTCTGCTCCTTAGGCGTTTTTGCATTTGTATTGAACAGCTCATTTGTCTTCATGGCTGACTTTTCAAACTATCCCCATCTCTGAGCTCTTGATGTTTCTCATCTTATCTTTCATACCGATTATTTGATATTTATCACGAACTGAGCATCGAGTAGCATGTCCTTCTATCATAATGTTATCTGGACTTACTGTAGCATTCGATGAATCATGCTAAGTTGTTCAGTTCCATTTCTCCATCTCTCTCTGTGCCTGTTTCCCTTTGAATGTCTTACGCGATCCATGTTACCACTACAATGAGCAGACGATATGGGGCGTCTTATCCCGTGCCAGAAGCGAAATTGTGACCACTCCATGGTGAAGAGTCAACTTTCATTGTGTGTTTACCTCATTGCTCCTAATTGCTTTATCCTTTTTTCGTTCACTTTGTGTTAGCCGCTTTGTGCTCAGTGGCGTACTTACCTTATTTCATTGAGGGTGGTTGTTAACCTCCTTGCCAACTCTGATGGCTTTGCAGGCGTTCGCGAACATGACCCACGCCACGCGACGTGCGCTGTGTGGCGTGATGGTGTTCGCTGTGGTGGAGAAGGCTGGAGACATTGTGATGAATGACGGCGAGGAGCTGGACTCGTGGTCCGTCATCCTCAATGGCGAGGTGGAGGTCATGCACGGGGATGGCTCCCGTACGCGCAAGTCCATGGGTGACAGGTAGGCAGCCGTCTGACTAGTAGCCCCTTGTAGGTGCTGTGTGGAGTGGTGATTTTAAGTGGAGAAGTTATCTGATTGATCAACCTTTAATGTGCTGTGTAAGAATATGGTGTTAAAAGAGAACAGCAGTATGGAGAATGGTAAACACCCCGTTCAGTAATGTAAGATGGATAAGCTTAAGAGGAGCAGTAATCTGTCTTACAGATCACTTTCTGGTGTGATGTCTTGGCCTCAAGAGAAGCGGTAGGCAGTCTTAAAGTTCACCATGTAAAGCTGTCTGGAGTTCTGGCCTTGAAAAGGGCAGTGGGTGGCCTGTTAACCACTTGGGACCTGTGTGAGTTTGCAGCATTGAGAGGCAACAGTGCAGAGAGAGTGGAAACACAGGATATCACAATGGCTAGGGGTGTGGTTGGATGTGTGGGAAAGGATGTGTGGATGTGGGTTGTTAGGCTCTTTAGAGTTAGGTGTGATCAGATTAGATGTGGGGTGGGATGGGGTGGGGGGCATGGGATGGGTGGGAAAACAGGGCAGGTACTACATGAGACTGAGTTCATATTTTTGGAACTTAATTAGGAAGATGGAGTATAGCTAAGAACCAGACATATTTATGGGAATACAAATCACATGCTTTGGTGATGGTCACGTTCTGGTGATAAGCAGATAAACCTGCTGATTTAAGTACAAAGAACTAGCTGTATTATCATGGATTTTGCTACTTCTTTCATGCACTTGACATTATTTCTTCAGTGATAGATAAGTCTGGCCAATCAGCCTCTAGCATCGCATCATCAGTCTACTAAATGAGAGAAACAAATTCCTCCCCGTTCATTTGGGACTGAAGACTGTAGCTAGGTGGTGGACAGAGAGATGTGTGACTTGAAGAATGGAAACATGCACTATGTGCTTGCTTCAGCTTTGGGATTACACCCACAAAGGAGAAGCTGTACCACCAGGGAGTCATGAGGGCCGTGACAGATGACTGCCAGTTTGTCTGCATACCGCAGCAGGAATACTACCGCATCCTCCACCAGGTCAGTCTGGACACCATTATCTTTTTCTCATGTTTGGGTGTTTGATTAGATGTGAACTTTGAGTTGTATTTTGCAGAGCCACTTCATTTAAATCAGAGGTACTGATTACTTATGTCTGTTTTGTGCTTTGAACACTGTATTCCACATGACTTTTATTTTTTATGTTACCCATACATGTGTTGATTTACCCCCTGATGTTTTAATAGAATGCATTGATCAGACCTGCCTACTCTCCCGAAAAAATCGGGAGACTCCCGATTTAGGCCTGCATCTTCCGACCTCCCGATTAGGCTTTGAATTCTCCCGATTTCAATAGCAGTGAAAACCACCACCCTCCCGCCCCGCTCTCACGTTTCGGCTGATCTCTAAGCGCTCCTATAGGGTCATTCCCCCCCCCCCCCCTCACTCTCACAATTGGGTTGAGTTCCAAGTGGCCTCATAGGGTCGTTCTCCGCACACCCCCCCCCCCCCCCCGCTCTCACGTTTCGGCTGAGCTCGAAGCGCTCCTATAGGGCTGATCTCCACACACACACACACACACCCTGCTACCATGTTTCGGTTGAGCCCCCTTCCCCCCCCCTCCCCCCCCCCCCCCCTCCCCCCGGACCCAGGCCTGTTTGGTAGGCAGGTCTGATTGATTCTGGATTCAGAGGTCATTGTCCTGTGTGTTAAAATTGAAAGTGCTTTATTGTGCATTTAAAACTGTGACAGATATATGGACATGATGTTGAACTGTGTGTGTCTGCGCAGGGTGAGGAGAACACAAAGAAGCATGAAGAGGAGGGCCAAGTAGTCATGGTTACCGAGCACCGAGAGCTCGATGGGGGCAACAGGAGGGGACACATTGTCATCAGAGTGAGTAGCTTGCTCTCTTCTGTGTCTTCATCATCTGCTCTTATGCATCTTTGTGTCATGTGCTGTTACTGAAGTTGGCACTGAGATGATCTGGCTGTTACGTTTTGATACATATTATTGTCATCTTGACTTGTAGTAAAAGATTCATAAACTCAACACAAACCCCCCTTTGAATAAGGTATTTATTTCTTTATGATCAGTAGGCCTTTGTTGTTGTTATTGCTGTTGTTGTTGTTGTTGTTGTTGAGAAGAACACTTGTCCAAGTACTTTCAGTCTCACACTAGTTTCTTCCAGCCAAACTGTGCTCAGTGTCTTAGCTTGTGTGCATTATAACCATGACACAGTGTGATGTCCTATGACTGTGCATATGTCTGTTGATGTTCTGCTAATTTATGACTGTGGAATATGTTACATGTACCTGTGCACCACCACTTTCTGCTGAAAAACTCTTTAGCCTGCATGCTGCACTTTACATCCTAGTCTTGAAGCTGACTTTGTGTTTGTCTTCAGGGCACACCAGAGCGCTTGATGCAGCATCTGGTGGAGGACCACTCAGCCATAGACCCCACCTATGTGGAGGACTTCCTCCTCACCTACCGTGTCTTCCAGCGCGACCCCATGGTGCTCGCCTCGCGGCTGCTGGAGTGGTTCAACAACCCGCCCCTCCGCTCCAAGGTAAGCATCTGTGCTACCCTTGTGTGGTGGAAGTGTTGATTCAACTCTGGCAGGATGAGTGAGTCATGGAACTTGGAATTGCAGTCACTGTGCAGAATGGATGCCTGTAATTGCTGTGCCTTGTCATGCAATGGTAGTTATCATCGGAGTCCATTGATTGACCAGGGGAGAAGTGGTGATCAGCAGGAGACTGAAATGTTTACTGACCAGTTTGTTTACATTCCATGGTAGTGAAATTGCCAATCTTAACATTAGGGCTGGCATATATGTGTTATCTGTGCATATGAGTGTATACTCAAAGTATATTATCAGTGAGTTGCTACCAAACCAACTGCCACCATACAACTGTTATCTTATCTTTGAGCTGCTACTGCTCCAACTGTTTACTTGAGGCCTTTGCACTTTTTGCAGGTGACTAGAGTGGTTCTTCTGTGGGTCAATAATCACTTCAACGACTTTGAGACAGATCCCGTCATGTGTGAATTCCTGGAGAAGTTTGAATCTCTTCTTGAACAAGAGGTGAGGAAACTTTGTGCTGTTCTTGTCTTAGTCATGAAACATGCCCTCCATTTCGTGGGTTCTTTAGCATGTGATGACTGGGGTTACTAATGCTCCAGCTACCATTTTGTTCCCCACTAGCTTTGAGCTGGGGACTTGTGTGTTTTATATCTACTAACCTCAGTACTGGTTAGTGGATCTTTGAATCCTAGGACTAATAGAGAATCTTTTCACACAGAGTATAGAGTGCTAATAGACTTTGATTTGCTCTGTTGTATCCTGACCTCTTGTATAACTACAGTTGGTCTTTCACTGTTTGCAGACTTCTCTAGGCATGTCTAGTACTCTTATCAATTACCCTTATGTTTGTATGTCTGGGTTTGCTAGTAGATTGTACACACCTCACTCTGACCTGGTGCAACAGATTATGGCAGGTGGCAGTTGTATTTAAGGGGGCACATGGCGTAGAAAACGGGGGTATGAGAAAAAAATTCATTGCTCAGCAACTGTTTTAGCTATCTTAATGAAACTTTGCACACAATACAAACACACAACAAGGATAATTCACATCAATTTTTATTGTTCTAGATTGAATAGTTTTTGTTATATAACACAATCACTGAAAAAATGCACGTTACAATTTTCTCCCTCCTACCAAACTACAAGGATCACACTTTATAGGATCAGCAATGGTTATGTACAAAGAAGAAGACCTATATTGTGCTATAAAACATTATAAATGTATTTATAACACTTACAAATATTTTTGGTGATGAGTGGCATTTACACATGAAAAAACGCTGCCGGCATGTGTAAATGCCACTCATCACCAAAAATATTTGTAAGTGTTATAAATACATTTATAATGTTTTATAGCACAATATAGGTCTTCTTCTTTGTACATAACCATTGCTGATCCTATAAAGTGTGATCCTTGTAGTTTGGTAGGAGGGAGAAAATTGTAACGTGCATTTTTTCAGTGATTGTGTTATATAACAAAAGCTATTCAATCTAGAACAATAAAAATTGATGTGAATTATCCTTGTTGTGTGTTTGTATTGTGTGCAAAGTTTCATTAAGATAGCTAAAACAGTTGCTGAGCAATGAATTTTTTTCTGATACCCCCGTTTTCTACGCCATGTGCCCCCTTAAAGGGAATCAACCCAGAAGAAGCCATGTCACTAAAGGGAGATAACTCTAACTGTGCCCCTGCTGGCTTGGTTTTGTTTTCCAGCCTGAGGAGTGCCGAGAGGTAAGACCAGGGCAGACAGCGCCAATTCTGCTCTGATTAACTCCTCTGCTCCCAGCCCTTCGCTGGCTGCTAACAGAAGGGCAGTGGGATGGCCTTACAGGGAGACCAATCCCGGCCCCTGCTCAGAATAACCAATTTGGAGTTTTTTGTGTTTTTTTTCATTTTTCCAGCCTGTCTGCTACTTGACCATCAGTGGTTTTGGTGTTTCATGCCATGTTCTGCATACTAAAACCCACTCCCTGAGTCTGCCTCTCTTGCAGACAGTGCTTAGATCTGCTTTCAAATAGACGCGTTCATGCTTTTCCAGTTGAGGCAGGGCTATGTAGTTGTAGAAATCAAGCTCTGCCAACGCCAGATTTTTCCTGCAGCTCATCAACATCCATGACAGAAGCTTGAAAATTGCCAGGAGTCATTTTTGCTATATGCTCAATCAAGGACAGTTTTCTCTTTTTGACAGGTCATGAATGTTCCCATGTAAAGTTTATTCATGTCATTCAAATGAAAATTGACCCTGTACAAGTACAAGTTGTATTTATTAATACAAAAATGACAAAAAGATGAAGAATTGAAACAGTAAACAGAAGTTTCTTTAAAACATCTGTCTTTTTCAGCACTTTGATGATATTTCTTTGCCAGCACTTCCTCTGTGTGTGTGTGTGTGTTAATACACTGTACATCCTTTTTTAAAGTCCATACATCAGTGTCATACGGATCCTTTTCCCACCTCTAATCCAGCCTACTATATGTACTCATCACCTGACCCAGAACTTATGTGTGTGTGTGTGTCTGTCCTTCTTGCAGAAGATGATGGGTCAGATGAGGCTACTGAACATTGCCTGTGCAGCCAAGGCGCGCACACGTACCATCACACTAACACGCTCTACTCGAGATGAGATCCTCCACTTCTCCATTCTGGGAGGCTGTGAGAGGGGCCATGGCATCTTCATCACCAAGGTGGAAAAAGGCTCCAAGGCCTATGAGTCTGGACTGAAACGCGGTGACCAGGTGGGTCTGGAAGGCTTGACCCAGTCTCGCTTCACCTCATTTACTCAATGGAAGAATTACTCTGCTTTGCTTGCAAAGAGATTGGATCTCATGGGATAACATTGCAGCTGGACAGATTTCAAGAGGTCATGGTGTGTTAGTGCTGTAGCCTTCTTCACTGTGATTGTTTTATGACATAACTCACAGGTGTTATGTGTTAAAATTTTTCAGAAAACATAACTGAAAAATCATAATTGCAAAGTGTAACAGTGAAGTAATGGATTAAATCAGGGAAATAATGCCAAGTTAGATTTATTGAATAAGAATTTAACTCATAATTTTGCTGTGTTCTTTGCACGGTAACATCATTTTAGCATACGTCCACAAGAATGACAATATCATTACTTATCATCATTATTCCATTATCTAACAAGCTATGCGTGTGATATCAGTGTGAATCAATATAAGCTGGCAACTGGAATTGGGCATTTCTTGTTCTTCATGTGTTTACTTGATTTGTTGTTAGATCCTGGAAGTGAATGGAAACAACTTCAACAACATCTCTCACAGTCGGGCGCTGGACATCCTCAGAGGAACAACACACCTCTCTATAACTGTCAAGTCCAACCTCCATGGTAAGTCTCACCTCTTCATGTGAAAAACAGGACTTTCTTTTCTGCAGTTGATAAAAAAGACTCATCTTGGGATCAAATGCTGCTTCAAATTGATTGGTACTTTGCAATAAAAACAGCTATCCTGACCTACACATCTGTACAGAATTGAAGCTGTTTCTCATGAGCACTTATGGGGCTTCGGTTATAGTGGTTGTCTAAACATGCCCCTTCTCATTTCATCAGCCTTTTGAATGCAAAGCACAGAAGTTCCCATGTTACGATGTTTCCCACTTGCAGAGTTCAAGGAGATGCTGCAGGCCGCGGACAAGACTACGCCACGGAAAGCCAAGCGAGAGGAGTTCATTGTCCCCAGGAGCCAGCGCCTCTCAGCCCCTGACCTGGATGCAGTGGTGCCAGTCATCTCCCCTAACAAGGAGAAGAAGGACAAGGAGAAGAAGAGTGGTCTGATGACTTTTGGCAACCGGCGGGGCCTGCGCAAGGCACTCATGAAGATGAACATCATTCCCAGGGTGCCCGCCAGGTGAGCTTCTCTGGAAGGGTGATGCAGAGCAGGGAAGCATGTTCAGCTGAGACTGTAGTGTTGCTACCTGTTAGTCTGGGGAGATGAGTTTCTCCATCTGCTGTGCACCTCCAAGAATATATAAGTGGAAAGTTTGGCCAAGTGTTTTCTGATAGTTGAGGAATGTGACTATGGACAATGTATTTCTTGTGTGAGCACCCAAAATTGGAGTTTATATTACATCATATCTCTTCTATTGAAATGATGGTTTCATCAAATACTGATGAAAATGTGGTTTTTAGAAGACTTGAAGTAATTTTCTGTCATTTCAAAGTTTTGATCACATTTGTTTACTCTGCCTCGAAACATTTCATTGACCCCTGCTCATGAAATGGACTTGGCATTGCAGTGAGCAGGGCAACATGAACCACTCAGATGAGAGTCTGTACTCCAAGCCATCTCGCAAGTCCTCCACCTCCTCCATGTCCTCCAACCCTGGCAGCATGTCTAACCACCTCAGTGCCAGCAACCCTGACCTTTCCACTCTGATGGTGCCACATGACGACCCTCGACATGACTTCCCAGAGCATGTAGTCAAAGTCTACAAGTCTGACCAGAGCTTCAAGTACCTCCTCATTCATAAGGTGGGCTTCGGGTTGATTAGCATTTGAAAAGCTACATGGTATGTGGGGGGAAAGCTCTACATGATATGCAGACTTAAATACTTGTCTCCTGGGTGAATTGTTTCCAAGATTCAAGCGAGCAAAAATGTTAAAAAAAACTACTGTTTATTTATGATGGAATTAAAGTTAGTCATTAAAAAGGAAATGGTTTCCCTTTGCATTGGTTTGAGTTGATCCCGATGAAGTTTGTATATATCTATATATCTTTTTAATCCATATTTCAGGAAACTACTGCCAAGGAGGTAGTGATGCTTGCACTCCAAGAGTTCGGGATTACTGAACCTAGTTGGTAAGTCTCCTCCCGCTTTGCAGTGTTTTGCAAGTTTGATGAATGGTTTTATCAGAAAAAGGTACAACAATGATATGTACATACTGCTTGATGACAGAAGGATCATTGAACACTGTAATGATGATATTGTATCCTTGCTATGTGATTAATGAGTGTTGTGGTGGTGCAATTGATGCACTGAATTGAGGGCTTTTTAATTGTGTTGCAGTCACTTCTCTCTGTGTGAAGTCACAGTGGAAAGTGAAAAGCTGATCAAGACCAAGAAACTCCCCGACCAGCTTCAGAACCTCCCAGATCGTCTCAACCTGAATGGCAGGTAGGTCGACCCAAACTTTTCTGATGGGGCAGTTCCTCTCTTGTCACTGCCTGCTTCTCTAATAACAGTCTATAGCTTCTCCATAGGTCTGTAGGTCTACTAATACCTTTCTAGAAGTGAATATTTTCATGCCCTTGTGGATTTTTTTATTATTGTTACTGTGGCAGAACTTAATTAGATTGGTGTGGAATAGTGTTGATTGTTACAGTATGCATTTAGAAAGCTATGTATTTAATGTAATTCAAGTGTTTAAATTAGTATTGTGATACATAATAGAAGTTTTAGTTTGGCAAGGGGTTTTGCATTATGTGATTAGGGCATTTTGATCTCTAGCAGTGTTAGTATTTGCTCTTTAGAATTCTCTTCAGGGCCCGAGCACTGGTTAGAAAGCTTGTCGAATAATGAGCAGACTATAAAGCTTGCATACTAGTTCAAAGAGTAGAATTACAGTTGTGCAATAAGTAAATAAATAAACCAACCTGCAACCATTAAT
Source organism: Theodoxus fluviatilis (assembly GCA_034096865.1). Lineage (NCBI taxonomy): Eukaryota > Metazoa > Mollusca > Gastropoda > Cycloneritida > Neritidae > Theodoxus > Theodoxus fluviatilis. The sequence goes on from JAWQFJ010001301.1 coordinate 92,214, forward strand.
TCAAGCTTAAGAGTAAAAAAAGACATCCTAGAAAACTATGATCTCTTGTTTTGGTTTTGAATGTATATATTTGGTAATAACAATTTTAAAAGTATTTTGAAGCTAAGGAGCTCATCAGTGTTAATGACAGTTGAGGGGCTGGGTACTTACCGAAGTAGGAATTCCAGTATTTCTCAGTATCACTTGTCTCCTGTTATGTCTGCCTGATGAAGACAGCTTGGTTTCGTCGCTGAAGACCTTTCTTGAGAAACGGCACAGTGCTCAAGGAGACGCAAACACGAGAGATGAAAAACACAGAATGCACTCGTTGCGTTGCGGTGGCAGTTGTTTTGTTTTTTAATGCTTTGGCTGTACTGTGAAGCTTAGCATGCCAAGAACAAACAATGGCTGGTTGATTTCTGCAGGGTTGTGAAATTTATTTTGGTTTTCTGTTTGGTTTGTTCCATTTCAAGCATTTGTTTGAGAAAGAACCCCACCCCATTAAAAAAAATTTACATGTTGATGAGCACCCATCATCCACTCATGTCAAACTAACCTCGAGTTGAAGATTTGAATTTGAGTGAAATAATTGGAGCACTGAACATTCTACAGAGTACCAAATGATGATGTCTAATCAGTGACACTTTTGATTATGACTAATGCCTTCTAGTAAAGTAACCATCATTATCTCATCTCACAGTCTTTTCATCCTCTTACTCTTTTCCCCATCCCTCCCGCCCCCATCCCAGCCATCCGACCCCCATCCCTCTCCTCCATCCCCCATACTCCCCCCCCCATCCCTCCCCTCCCTCCCCTCCCACTTCTCCATTTCTGCTGCTTTCTGCCCCTGCTTTGTGGCACTGATGATTTTGTATTGTTTTCTGTGCTGAGTGTCATTTTTTGGTTTGTTTTTGTAGTGCTTGTAAAAGTTGTTTGATGTTTGTTAATATGTAAGCATTAAAAATCATTGAGTGAAATTCTCCAACAATTGACTATAAGTTGAAGAAGATGAATTGTTTGTAATTGCCAGTATGAAATGAAGACAATGTTCAAAAGACTTTTGACAAGTTTGAAATTAAGGAGTAAAGAATTAAATGCTTTACTTTTGCATGGCAGTTGCTTTAATACAGTGCTAGTTGGCTGTCCTCTGTTCACAGAGTTGAAGAACGTTTTCCTCATATTGTTGCATTGTGCATATTGTAGTTTTATGCACAAGTAAATTGTAGAAATGCTTCAGGCTTTTAGTGAAGCGCTTTTGATGGTAGTTAGTGAAGACTGTCATTTTTAAGTTTAATGGAGTATTGCTGTGGGTTTATTATGACCTTTCTAGAGAAGCTCTTTGCTGGTGTTCATTGAAAATCTTTCACATGATTAATTAAGACAGAGCTGAACTTGTTTATTGCCAAGCAAAAGCAGTTCCTGGCCTTGTGATAGTTACAAAAAAGTAAATTGTCAAAGTTATTTAAAGAAATTCAAAGAAACTTACACAGGGCTTCTCTGGACTTTAAAAACTTCTTGCCGTGTTAATTTTGTTTGCTACTTGGGTTATCATGTGCATTGTGATGGTGGTGGCTGTATTTTAGTTTTAGAAATACACATATTTGTTGTGGTAACCATCACTTCTCTCTCAAATTTTTTTGTTGTCATGAATTTTCATGTGTCTTTTCGTATTTCCCCATGCATGACAATAATGTGTTTATGCACTCCACAGTATCATTTTTCTGCCTGTTTTTCCTCCTCTTTCTTTGATCTGTTTGCTGAATTTCATTATCCTTCCACTTTCTTATCACCACTGTTCACTTCCCCCTTCATTTTACTTTGGACAAATCCTTTCCCTTTCATAGCATCATTTCCTTTGTACTGACTTCACTACCCGATTCCTGTTTGCTTTTCCTCTTTTCTGCAATAACTTCAGAACTTAGGATTATTACATGGACTTGGGATTAAGTCTATTGCACCTGATGCAAAGCATTCAAATTAACTTGCTAATGAACTTATTAACATCACTGACGTTCTGAAGTTTTTGCACTTGGGTTCATGGGTTGCATGGCAGTGGAATGGGGCTGTAAGAGGTGCCATTATGGAACTGATCAAAACCTGTTTTGACAATAAATCCAATGAAGATCTTTGGTTTGTGGTGTATCGGACTGGTGCATAATTGAAACAAATTTGTGTTGTGGATGAAGAAAATTACCTTAAAATTTGTTCCTCATTACTTTTTTCCTTTTTTTAAATCCAGTTCCATATTGGCCCTTTTGCTGTAGTGTCTAATGGTTTGGAATGCGGTGGTAGTCACAGTGTTGCAGTAGAGGACACATGAAAAATGTCACACTCACTCTTTTGGCTCATGATCACAACTCAAGATGGAGAAGAATTTTTTTTTCTAAAGACACATGGAAATTTACTCCAGCACAAGTCTGGCAAGTTTTCTCTGCCAGCACCTCCCTCTCGTGCCACAGAAAATGCCTCATCTTCTCTCTCTCTCACCTGCCGTTTACTCGGTCTCCTGAATGCTTGAGCGACCATAGACAGCGAGTGCAGGCCAGCTGTCTTCTGAGGGCTAATACTGTGTGTTCCTTTCCTCCGTTCATCCCAGGCGTACTTTGCCCCGTGTAACCAGGTATTACTTGAAAAACAACATGTGCACTGAGACCCTGGTTCCCACGGAACTGATGGCAGAGCTCATGAAGGAAAGCCAGGTCAGCCTACTGCAGCTCAACACTGCAGAGGTGGCCTCACAGCTCACACTTGAAGACTTCAAGGTCTTCAGGGAAATAGAACCCACTGAATACATTGATGAGCTCTTCAAGATCAACTCCAAATATGGCTGTCCAGTGCTGCAAAAATTTAATGATGTAAGTCGAGGGGGTGTCTTTTGGTTTGGGATAATTGCAAGGTGAAGTTTGAAAATGTGGATTGTTATAAGTTTGCATCACTGTTTGCTAAAAGAACACTGTTGTGTTCTTGCTATCTGATCTGTTTATTTACTGCAGTATCTGAGCTGCCTCAACTCAATGCCATTTAAGAGAATGTATCAATTCATATCTCAACAAAGAGAAAGTAGTTGGGAGTGGGGTTTTTTAATGCACACCTGCTCCATTCTTAAGAGTGTGGATGTCTGAATTAAATGATCAATACCTTATTAGCACATTTACATGTAGTTCTTCTTTTCTTTATGTGAAACACTATATGCATATAGGCAGGCTAGGTAGGTCAGCATTGCAGACAATGGTTAAAAGCAGATGTTGTGTTGTGTTGTCCCCGTTGCCCCATGCTCATGGTCATGTATTTCTGCAGCTGGTGAACAAAGAAATGTTCTGGGTCGTCACTGAAGTCTGCTGTGAAACCAATCCTGTCAAGCGAATGAAACTAGTGAAGCACTTCATCAAGATTGCCAGTAAGTAGATTTGGTCAATAGACAAAATAGCATTTCCTAAATTGTTGAGTATGTCTCTAGTTGTATTAAAGTTAATGATAAAGAGTATTACATGAATAGAAATGAGTAGTAACATTCTCTGACCCCCTGACTTCATGCTCGGGTTCTTTCTGCAATGTGAAACCAGTCATCTGTGTTTGCTACTTTGTTGTGGAACATCTCAGAGATGAGGGAAATTGTAACACTGTTTTTGTGTTTATTGTATGTAGCTCTTAACACTTTAAGAATTGTAAATGGTCAGGATTGTATTATTTTTGTTTTTGTATTTGTGTGTGTGGTCTCTTTTTTTCAGTTTAAATGTACAGGAAAATTTTAGGGACTAGCAAAGTGCAGTGTTATGAATGGCTGCCTGTATTTCAGAGCACTGCAAGGACTGCAAGAACTTCAACTCCATGTTTGCCATTCTGAGTGGACTGGGACACCGGGCAGTCTCCAGACTGCGTGGCACCTGGGAGCGCCTTCCCAGCAAGTACTGCAAGATGTTTGAGGTGAGCTGCTATGTCGATGTGCTGGTGATGACTGATGATGATGATGATGTTGAGTGATGACAACCCTGCTTACCATATAACTATGAATGTATGTATTAAGATATGAATGTCATCAATAGTGCTGAAGAGTGAAACTGAAGGAGTCAATCTCTCCTGTGTGGTTTTAGATTTTGAAAGGGCAATTCACATATTTGTTGACATTTTCAGGATCTTGAAAGTCTGATGGATCCCTCACGGAACATGGCCAAGTACAGGAATCTCATCAACTGCGAACACACACAGCCCCCAATGGTGAGTCACACTGGATGCTGCTTGTTAGATACCACATAGTTTACACTTGAGCTTCATTTTTGTTTTCTTTGAAAGGCAATTCATAAAAACAACCAGCCAAGAGCTGCTAAGCTTTTCTTTGCAGATTTGTGTCAAGACATTGTGCTCTTGAGAGTAGATTATACTTGGAATACTTGCCAAGGAGAGACTGACAGTTTAATGAATTTGGTAAAAGTATGCACAGTGTGAGGTTACAGACCTTGCCCCAATGCATGATTTTTTACATTTGTTTGTTTGTTGTGGTGTTTTGGGGGGTAAATTGGTGTCTTGTAAAGATAATTGTAGGCTTGAGAGTGGGAAGATGTGCAAGATACTTGTCAAGGAGAGTGTCAGACTTTTTCAAACTCGTTGCAGCTGCCTTTCTTCCCCATTGTGAAGAAGGACCTGACTTTCATCCACCTGGGCAATGACTCTCTTGTGGAGAGGCTGGTCAACTTCGAGAAGCTGCGCATGATCGCCAAGGAGGTCCGCCATATCTGCAACATGTGCTCTGCCAGATATGTAAGTAAACCTTCCCTGTGTTCTCAGTTAAGAGTGCCATGGTTATTCATGTACTCTGTATGTCTCCCGGTGTCTAAGGATGGATTTTTTATAGTGTATTATTGGGATGTATGTAACTTGTTCTTGAAATTGAATGTACCTTTTTGTTAATGTTTGAGACTTAGCATGAAACATCTCTGGTGTCATACTCTGCAGTGCTTAAACTAATACATCAGATAAGAGCTACAAAGCCTTCTCGCATCCATTGCAGGATGTGAGCACCATGTTTCTGGGGACGTCCAGCATGTACCCCTCCAGCTCCCTCGTGTCTGGTGTGGCCACCCTCAAGCGCACCAAGAACCGCCGAGGTTCCACCATTCCCAACCCAAAGAAGATGTACGAGGAGGTCAGTATCCAGACTTCCTTTTCACCTCCTGATTATCCTGATTATCTTGCTCCTGCTGAGTAAAAGTACTTCTCAGTTTTAGGGGTTGCTGGTGCACAGCTTAGCCAACAGCTTTGTTTTGATTAATTGATTTAAAAAATGTTTTTTAATAAATTCAAACTCTACCCTTGGATGACTAAAAGTTTCAGTGTCATTTGTTTCTGTTTTGTTTCTTTGCCTGCAAAGTTCATCATTGAATAGCAAGCTATTGTGGTAAGAGGGGCATGGTAGAGATGTACTGATATTGCTCTGTAAAAGAAAACAGTACAGGACTGTTTGAATCACTTTCCATCGTTTTGATTACAATTTTCCCATTTGATTTCAGGTGAATTAGAAATATTCCAGGCTTATTGCCATTAGTATTTTTCATCTGAGAAAATGTGTTTTATTCTGGTATTGAAGGCTCAGATGGTGAGGAGGGTCAAGTCGTACCTAAGCAACATGCCTGTCAATCATGATGAGGAGGAACTGAAGAAGCTGTCCCATGTGTGTGAGCCTCCTGGTGAGTAGAGACCTCGCCTTTGGGTGACTGTGACATTGAATAATGATGTGTAATATACATTAATCATTTCCATTTGGGATATCTAGAAATCGCTTGCCCATGTGCAGATTTTCCCCTGAATTAGAAAAAATTCCTTTCTGATTTGGAAATAAAGGCGTTTTCTCTTCAAAATAATTTATAGTAAGGTAATAGAATGATTCTGTTAAGCTCTGTTATCACTTAAAATGCTTTGGTTAATACAATATTTTGCCAGACATTCTGTGGAGCTGACTTGTAAATGTTGTACAAAGCATTTGAAAATAGAAACACTGTGTCGGGTTGAAGCTAGGTGTTCTCAGGCTGGTGAGCTCAGAAAGTTCATCATTATGTTTTTCCAAGGCATCTGGACAGTGTGCACATCCTTTACCAGCATGCTAGGATGAAACCTTTGTTCGTGTGCAACCATTTGTTCCAAGGAATACATGTATTAGAGAGTGAATAATTGTCTCGGCTCTCCAGCACGGCGGAGAGACCCATCTCCTGGAATGGGATCTGGGGCTCCCAATACACCTGAAGAAAAGCGCCACGTCCACGCCGGCCCCAAGTTTGGTAAGTCCCAATCTCTGGCCTCTTCTCCACAGCAGTGGACACTGACGTTGTCAATATTGTCCCATCATGGACCACTTATGCAGTCATTATGTCTCATCAGTGTTGACTTGAAACTTAGTACTAAAAGTACCTAGATGTGATGATGATGTCTGTTGATGGAGAGGTGGTGACTGTCGAATGCTACAGGACTAGAAATGTGTGCATGCTGAATGCTCTCCACTCACTGCAATGCTGCATTGGGGTGGGGGGGCCGGGTGAAGGGCGAGATGCTCGAAGATCACTTCATTCTCTGCAACTGATGTGTGGCTTTGCCACTCATGAGGATGGTCTGGGAATGTTTTTTGTGACACTGCAAACTTGCATCTCCTCTCATTGTCTCCCTCTTCTTCTTTTCCACCACTGACTCTAGGATCAGGTATGAATTGAAGGCTCTGCAAGGAATGATGAGCTTATCTTCATTGTTGTTGTTATTGTGTACATGAGATGGAATTGTTTTCTTGTTACTGTAAGTGTAAATTTGATTTCTGTTTCCATTGCATAGAATGATCTTTTTCTTTGTTTTGGAAGAATGATCAGGATTAAGTACATGGATTTGCATTAGGCATGATTTTCATTTGATTCTTGTGTAAGCATTGTGATATGATATTGATTTGTAGATTGTTTATTTTGCTTTATGAGTTTTTGATGATGATCAGTGAATGATTATAACTATTATTTACTATTTGGTTTTTGTCAGCGGTAAATAATGGAAAGCATGTTAGGCCTGCCAACCATACCAGCTTAATGTAGTTGTTTGTGCTTCTTTCTGAACTTGAAGGTAATATTTTTGTCATTTGAGTTGAAAGGAAGACAGCAAAATTATATAAATGTTCCTGCTGTTTACATTGGTGCTTTAGTGTTGTACATACGCATTTCACATGCTGTTTTTTCATGTATCACAAATTTGCTGGGAAAGTGTACAACAAATTTCTAGTTTAAAGTATGTGTTCCTTGAAAATATACATATTTCTTATTTTATCAAACAAAATTGACTCCATGCTTGTATGAGTTTATCTTTTTAATAAAATTGTCTCTTCGTTTAGCTGGTTTCAAATTGAATCCATGCCTTAAAGTTTAAGATAACAGGTTCAATTATTGTCTTTGGGTTGGCACGTCAGCATCAGTGAATCACTGTTATTAACCTGTCTGTTTTCACTGTGGGTGTTCACAAACCCTTGCCTCTGTCTGCCTGGACTCATGCCTGTGTCTCCATTTTGTCTTGATGACCTCTCTCTCTCTCTTTCTCCTGCTGATGTCATGATGACCACTCTCCTCAGTTTGTCTTAAAGACGTCTTGTTCTTCTGTCTGCCTTGTCTCTGGCATGGACTCTGTCTCTCAGCATCTGCCTGCACCTCTCTTCCCTAGGTGCCGAGAGTCCTGAAGCTGTCCGAAAGATGATGGCTCTTAGCGAGAAGGTTCGGCCCCACAATCCCAAAAAGCCCGTCCCCAATGTCACTAGTCCTGTATCAGGCCGCCGACAGCAGACCTCCCCCCGACACAGCCGGGCTCCCCTGCCTGTCCACCTCTCGGCTGAGAGCTCCTCAGTTCTCAGTCTCAGTAACATGAATGTCCGAAAGCCCAGTCGAACGGGTAAGGCCCCTGGATTGGTCTGCAGCAGTTGTTTGGGGTTCCCTTTGTTGGTTGCAAGAGTGGGCCTCACTACTTGGTGTCTGCTCTATGCGCTTTGCAGATGGTGTGGTTTTTAGTGAGGTAATGCTGAGAAATACAGCGAAATGAACTATGAAATGCTGTGCTTTTCCTCTCTGCATCTGCTGTGCTTGCATGGTTGCCTGCAGTGATGCTATTGGTGTGGTTTTGCCTTGTGCTTTCTGAGTTTTTGGTTGAATGCTTTGATTACCATGACTTTCATGCTGTTGTCCTGGCTTCATGGATAAACAGTTTTGCCGTGTGTATGATGTGTATGGCAGAATTGTCTGTGAAGTGTAAGGTAGGGGGTGGAGGAAATACTGTCAGAAATAGTGGAATTACGATTTTTATTGCTTGTGTTCAGCTTCTGTCAGTAGTGGGAAAAAGTGTCATTGGAATGTAGTGAAGAATCTCTCTCTCTCTCTCTCTCTCTCTCTCTCTCTCTCTCTCTCTCTCTCTCTCTCTCTCTCTGACACACTTAGACACACACATGCACAACACACGCACACATACGCACAACACATGCACAACACACACACACACCACAAACACACAACACTCACACACACACACACACACACACACACACACACACACACACACACACACACACCTAGTCATAGCTGCAGTGCTTTGCTCAGTATTGGGACACCTCATTCCAGGAAGGCAATTTATAATGAATGGATGAATCATCTCTCTGTAAAGTCAGATAGTCATGCAATGTCAGTTTGACTTTCTCCCTCCTCCTGTGACAAAATCTCTTTCCTGTCAGAGTGAGATCATTGACAAACAACAGCTGGGCATTTGGAAACTGCATGATTCATTGCATTCATTTTTCAGAAAAACCCAGAATAATATAGAGCTATCTGTTCCTTCACTCACACACAAACACACACACATGTATGCATGCAATCACACATCCTTACAGAACTATTGAAGAATGATACTATTCTGGTGTTGAGGGAACTCAGAATGTTATTCAAAACTTTTGTCCTTACTTGTGTAGCACATTGTTTCAGTATCATAATTAATCTGCAGTTGTATGACTCCATGTTTTGCAAGTGAATGAAATCTGCATTTTAACGCAATCAACAATGGTTATGCTATGTTTTTATACCATATTGAAAATATGGTGTATTTGGTAAGACCAGACTCACTGCTGGTACACAATTGACGATGTAGACAGACGTATACAGCAACCTTATTGAATTGCATATTCTACACAAAAATCTCAGACAACTTGCTCTGAATAAGATTGTTGGTCTGGGTAATCTGAAGTTCGATTTTTCCCCTCCTTGTTTTCAAGCTGTAGTGCCAAGTAAGACCAGATTGCTAAGTTATTTTTCCTGTGGACACATTTCATTTCCGCACAAGTAGCAGTTCCAGTATGTGCAAGTTTTGAAATTGTTCACCCAGTGATGTTCTTTGTGCACTGTCTTTGTTGCAATGGTTTTTGTTTCCGCCACTGGTCGTTTGTGTGAAAAGAAAAGTTACGAAGCTTTGTACTAATATTGAAAGGTTGTTTGGTCCTGTTAAAAACGTTCTTCATGCCCATTAAAGCACAAAATTATGTTTGTTATGAATTGCACTTTGCAGTAATTTTATGCCTCTAATATTTTATCATGGAAAATTGGGGGCTGTGTGTGTGTGTGTGTGTGTGTGTGCGTGCGTGCGTGCATGCGTGCGTGTGTGCGCGTGCATGCGTGCGTGCATGTGTGTGAAGAAATTTTCCTGTGATTATATTTGTTGACCTCAGTTTTATATGCAGACATTTGAGATTGCTCCTTTGGAACAACAACAAAAAAATTACTATATGCCCTCTTGTAAAGTTTTTGTTTGTCTATGTATAGATGAAAATTTTGAATGATTGAAACTATCCATCATGTGTTTTTAAAAAAAATTAAAAGAAAGAAAGCTGATGGAAGAATTTGCTGCACGTCTGATAACCACATGCCCCATGGCACTTCTGACAGTAGTCTCTCTGCTCCTGCAGGCTCTATGGGTTCTACAGACTCCGCTAGTCCCCCTGGCAGTGTGGGCAGTGGCTACCAGCACCAGTACTCCTCCGAGACAGACTCAGGTCACAACAGTGTCATCTCCTCCAACTACGACAGTCGCAGCATGAGCTCCGTGGGATCCTGCAATTCCCCACCTGCCTCACGGCGCATCTATCCTGGAGGTAGGCTGCCTCACAGTGATGCTGCGATGGTGTGAAGCTGAATGTATGACACTGTGAATGTCGTGGTGATGTGAATTGCTTGGCACTGTGAGTGCCTCGGTGGTGTGAATTGTGTGACACTTGTTATTGTGGTGATGTGAATTCTGTGTCATATTGGATGTTGTGGGGATGTCAGTGGGGCTGCACATTGAAATTGCTGTAATGCTGTGAATTTTGGTAGTAGTGCGAATAGCTTCCGCTGTGAATCATTTTACACTGTAAATTTCTTTCCTGTGAAAATTGCCTTCCACCTAATGAGATGTGAGAGAGAGAGAGAGAGAGAGAGAGAGAGAGAGAGAGAGAGAGAGAGAGAGAGAGAGAGAGAGAGAGAGAGAGAGAGAGAGGGGGGGGGGGGGTTTTAGTGCATGAATAAATAAAAATGGGGGTGGGGATGGGGAATGAAGGAAGACAGAGAAGGGAAACTGCATCATGAAACAGTTCCAGTCTTGTCAGTTTACCTCTATTCATCAAGGACAGGCCATCACATACGGCAAGACACTCCAGCAAATTGTTTGTAATCTTGATACAGTCATTGTCATGCTTGCACTCACAATTAGACTGTATCTTAATTTCATCACAAGTGCAATTTTCTCCTGGTGAACTAACTGGTGCTGGATTGATCATTAACGGGGATTTTGGCTAGGGCTTGCAATAACAGGGCAAGAACCTGTCGTTAATAAAGGTCCACTAATATGGTTATTTTATTCTGAAGGGTGAGGGCTTTTGAACATTACCTACTACTAACTGACTTTATGACTATGAGTTAGAGATTAGTGTTTATTAGGTATGCTTGACGAAGTGAATGTGACTCCAAGATAAATCAATATGATCTGTAACTATATTGTTTGTGTGAACTTTATGGTAGTGATAATGATCATTGTTGTGTTTGCCTGCACATTTTGTTTGTTGGTGTTGTGCTTGATGTTTCATTCCTTGGTTTTGTTTGTTTGTTTGTTTGTTTTTACTCTCCTCTCGTTGACATGTGCTTTCATCTTGGTCTGTATGCTGTAAGAACTGACTAGGTCTGTCAACATTATCTAATGCACATTGCAAAACTCTCACTCACTATCTGAGCTCCATGAACAAGCATTGTGAATCACTGGGACTGCACTTCTGAGTCTGTCACTTTCTACTAACCCCACTGCATTGCACAGTGGGCCCTTTCCACTCCTGCAGAGCTGCCAAGCTCTTTTGAAATGGAAATGCTGAGCAGCTTGTTCTGGACCTGTCCATGTGTTCTATCTGTATGCTCTAAGAACAAAAACATGCTTTCTGGTGCAGTCGAGTTGAAAGCGAGGTCAAAGGAAATTGTTTCCTCTCTCTCAGACTTCAGCCCCAAAGAAGCATTTGAATTTTTTCCCCCCACTCACACTTCAGTCAATATCTGGTCGTTGCTTGGCTGAATCACTGAGGGTTACTATAATCAGTGTGCAAGGGATGTGTTGTGCTTGAGTAGTTGTAGATTCTATCTTCTTTGTGCCTGGGCCTCATCTCTGCATCACTGCCCATATCTGGGATACAGATGCCTGTCGACATTGTCTTGGGATACAAGATGTAAAATCTACAGCGATGAACAACTGTTTTTGGTCTCATAGTCTGACCATGCATTCTACTTCATCTCTCAACTTGAGTCTGAGCACTTTTCAAGAGTTCTGTGCCAACAAGTAGTTGAAGGCTTGTCTGACCCTGGACAAACTCTGCTCGATCACGTAGTCGGCCACTTCACTCCATGTTGCCTGTGTTCGTGCCCACTGCACATCACCAGATCTTGAGTAGTCTGAGTAGATGGTTTTGGATTAGTCGGCTGTCTGGCTGGATGTTGGTGTCGGGGGCGAGGTGGCTGTATGGTACGGTGGCTGTGGTACAGTGTGGTGGGTCGGTTTGTTGCAGTGTCGTGCAGCACTCTGCTCCCCCCGCCACCTTTCCCAGTGGTGCGACCCCCCCTCCCCTCATATAGTGTCGTCATGCAAAACATGCCGCCACCCCCCACAGGTGAGCATGCTGAAGGGGCTCGCCTAGCAGAAAAGGGCCTGCAGACAGGGGACACCTAGGCTGGATCAGTTAGAGTGCTTAGTGTGGGTGTTTGATCGGTGGTCAGTCGGGATCAGCATGAAATGCTCCTAAATAGCGGAAGAGGGCTGTTTTGGGTGCTACTGACGCTTGGTGATGGATGTGATGCTGCACTTTCAGATTTTTTGTTTGGTGGAGGGTTTGGGCTTTGGAACTTGATCTTTGTTGAAATAATTTTTAATGGCTTTTTACTCCTTTTTTTCTTTTTTTTTTCCTACAGAAGATGAAAAAGGGTCAAACACCAATGCACAGTAGAGAAAGCACATTCTCAAAGGAGGCTGGGCCACAGTGAATTATTATGGTAAAGCAGCAGATATATCAAGTGCTCACTTACATGCACATTACCCTATACAGAAAATTACAAACATCAATAGGAATACTTTTTTTCTTTCTTTCATTATTCAAGTGAATCTCTTGCAGCAGATGCCGTCTTGCTAGTACTGTAGTTTACCCAGAGGTTGTGAACTGTTTTCTTACCCGCATGCTCTGTCATGGTCTCTTGTGATGAGCGATGTTTGGTCGCTAGATTCTTTCTTTTCATTATCAATTATGTTCTGCATGGACATTCAATTGGCAGACTTTTTTTTCCACTGCCTTGTAACATTATTCCTATGGCTTGTGTTCTGCTAACAAAATCCTAATATTCGTGTAAATATTGCTGTGTTGAAATATGCAGTGGGAATGCTGTGATTCATCAGATGGGAATTTGTGTTCTACCTGTTGGTGCATCGATACACTTTGAATCAGGTACTCATTCTCTCTGAACAACTTTGCAAACAGTTTAGTAACTTGCACATAGCGCTGTACAAATAAGGCATTGCGACTTATTTAGGAGTAAAGTAATGACAACTATATTCCTCTCTTATTGTATTCCTATTTTCAAAGATTTTTGGCCTGGTTAAAGAAGTTGTTTACTGTTAAATTGCCCAGTGGATATATTTTTTATTCTGTGGTACCTCTCTCTGTCTGTCTCTCTCTCTCTGTCTCTCTGTCTCTCTCTCTCTGTCTCTCTCTCTCTCTCTCTCTCTCTCTCTCTCTCTCTCTCTCTCTCCCTCTCTCCCCACCCCCCACCCCACCCCACCCCACCTGCCCTCAGAAGCAAAATGGTTTCTTGCATTCACCTGAAGACTTCTCCCTGCCTTCATTTGACCCTGTTCCTATTGTTTCTGCAGTGCTCCCCAACCAGCACTACTACCCCGTGGGTCACCCCAACCCTCGCAGACCCCCCTTGCCTGACTACCACATGGCCACTCAGATGGCCCAGCGACATAAGCAGCAGTGGACTTTCGCTCCAAGCCAGGAGACCACCCCCACCTACGCCTACGCGGAGGGCGACTACGATGAGGCGGGAGGAGAGGGTATGTCTTAACTTAGGTTTGTAAAGGCTTAGCTCTATGCATGCAGGAGCATGCTTGGGCAGCGTATTCACAGGGAGCAGTGGGAATGTGCAGGGTCTGGACTGGGCTGAGGTTCGCTTGTCTTAGGCTTACAGAGAGGGTCATGATTAAACAGCTAAAGGGCTCTGCATGTGGACTTCAAGGAGCATACTCTCAGGGATTGTGAGGAAGCCCTCGGTATTTACCTTGGTTAACATGAGCTTGCTTGTCTGAACATGGTGCAGACTAAAGAAAGATACTACCAGTGGTACTAACAGTTTTCTTGATACGATTGTTGGATGAATAGATTGTTGCAGTACATGTATATTCAGGGACCATTTTCATGAGCTTTGCTTGGTGTTGACATTGTCATATTCTTTTATTCTACTGTAACCTTTTTCTGCTTCGTAACTTACGAAAGTGACCCATAATCTTAAAACTGTACCGTTCTTGTAAGGAAAACTTTCTGAGATGTTTAACATTATGCATGTCAGGGCTGACAGTCTCCTTCTTAATCAGTCTAACTCATTAATACTGTTTCATATATTTATTTGTATGTCAACATGTACAAAGCCATATTTGACAAGAGTTATGTTTACTTTTATGATGTTGGATAATTACTTTCATTCCATCTTAAATTTGCAAATACCTGTAAATTAAACACAGCAACATATGAATCTGTGTACACTTTCTACTCAGATGTATTCTTATTTCACCTAAATGTGTGCTGTTTTTATTGTTGCAGGTGCCGAAGAGGAACAAGTTTCTGCTGTCTGATGGCCTTGCTTCTTTACTTCTTGGTGCAATCCTCGTAATGTCTCAGTCTGTGATACCCACGGATGCTGGAACTCTGTGACAACAGCCCCCACCTCACTGGAACAGCAGAGCTGGCTGGCTGGCTGAAAACTTGGTTGGCTTTTGGCCAGAGTGTGACTAAAGTGCTGGAAGGCAGTCGCACTAGAAAACAGCTCATTTGGAAGCTTCTTGCATACTGGAAAACCGGCTGCATGAAGGACTGCTTGGAAGTCAGGCTAGCTCACTGAGAAAGTAGCAGGCTGTCCTTTCTGACTGTGGTCCAACCAATCACTGCGTAGATGAACACGCTGAGGCTGTCAATACAGGTCAGGATGCAATGCCAGCCAGTAGGAACTGTGTGAACCTTTCGTCTGCAGGTCTCTTTCCAGGGGAGGCTGTTGTTGTCTCCAGTATGTGAGACCTGTGCAATTCTCATCCTTTCAACTCTCGTCCTCTCATCAACTCTCCCTGGAGGTCAGCTTGGATGCCAAGAGAGACTCCTGTGTGCTGTGGTTTTTGATTCCATGGCCTAGACTGACTGAGTGCTAGAACTTCACTCCCCTCGCTTTGTTATCACCAAGTGGTGCAGATAGCTTGAAGAAACTTCCTCTCAAGTCTATGCAGGCAGCAAAGGGCTCACACCCCTGCACTTGTTCAAACAGCAGACTGAACTGTTACTCTGCAGACGGTTGGTGGAGTTTAGACGTGGCCATGGCACCGAAGGTCAAAGATCTGGCACATTGCAGGGAGGCAAGAATGGATCCTTACCCAAGAATCATTCTTGTAGATGATGTTAGATGTGTGTATGCCCTAGAACAAAGACTCAGATGTCATGGTTCAAAGGACAGGGTATGTTTTTAATGACAGCTATTTTTCTTACTTGGCCTATGTAAATGTGGTGCATTTTCCTGTGTAGGCTGGACTTAGCCCTGTGCTCTTGGCTTAGCAAAAGGTTTGTGTGTGTGATAAGTGGACATCACGTCAAGTTGATTGGAGTGCCCCGTTTTTTCATGCAGAGAAAAACAGTTGAAGATCCAGTGTTTGGATCCCCTCTCCAAGCATAGTGCTTGTCTGTGTTGCTTTGGTGCCGGACTGTCTCTTTGGACACCAGACTTTCATACATGTAGAAGCAGGAAAACAGAGCTTGACAGTAGCAGGCCCACAGCTTGCCCTGTGAAGCAAGGAATCGATCCTTCCAGAGAAACAGGCACCCAGTGCTAATTTATTTGGGTTCTACTTCATGGGCCAGAAAGAGGACTCATTATTCAAATGTAGGCAAGAATTTTCAATGTACCCAAGTTTGAAGAATTTGCATTCAGAGTGTGGCTTGACTTTGTGGATGAAACATGTTTCACTGCTCAACCAAGCAGATGCATCGGTGCTATCTTGTCCTAAGTTACTTGATGCTGCATTCTAGTAGAATTGGGATGCTGGGGCGAAGTTGCCGCATTCTCATACATATGTTTCCAGATGGTGTGACTAGTGTACAGATTCCTCGTAACCTTCCACAGACTTTTCCCAAGCATAGTAATTCCTTGATGGTTTGTGTTCAGAATCAAACTTCCAAGGATATCGGTACTTTGCTAGATGAAGTTGTTATTTTTTTCTCTTTTTTTCTGAAATGCTCAGTATTTTCTGACACTCAATGTTCTACATCAAGAGCAAGACATGATATGAAAGCCACGCATTGTTTTTAACACAGGAGTGGCTTCTCACTGTGCTAGAATCTCATTCTTGACCGTCATGACCTGTTACCCTAATCTCAGTTTCTGCTAGTGTACATTGTCTGGGGGGGCCTTGCCTTTTTCATGTATCTTCAGGACCATAACTTTGTAGAGAACAGATAAATTGAATGTAGCTTTTTCCTGCTGTCTAAATATCACTTAAATGGTTCAAATTTGGTATTGTAAAATCCACAGAAAGCTGTAATGAAAAAAGAAGAAGAGAGAAACAGCTGTAAATGATTTCTATATAAACCATGAAAGAGGACACTGGAACTCATCATTTAAGCCTTGTAGATAAAGATCTATGCATGCAATATGGTAGTCATGATCTGGTCCTATGCATTCAATTGGGGTCGATCTTAGGAAGAATAAAAATAATTCCTCTGCACTTTAAATTTTAATGACATCCTGTGGAAAATCATCTTAAATGAGGTGCTATTGTCTATTTGTAGTAAGAAATAAATCCCTGTGGTCTTAAATGTTATTTGTCAATTTTATGATTGCATTAAAATGAATTTTAAATTTACTCATCAAATCATCCCGCTCTACTAGAATGACTTTTATAACGTTTATTTGAAGATATTTATTAAAAAATTGAAACATTTGTTCTTAAAAAAATTCTGTAGGTGAATCCTTTGACGATTCCTTTTTGATTTGCATGAAGAAAGTAGGTATATTAAAACCCATATGATCAGATCTTTTTGTGAGAACATCACAGTGCATTGGTCTGTTAGGCATACTTTCTTTTGTGATGAAAAGTTGTTTTTGGTATACCTTTTCAGAAAATGAAAATAGTAAATTTTATTAAGTAGAAACTCAAAAAGGCAATTGTACTAATAATTTCTGTAAATGTGTTTCTCAGTACATCTTTTCTAAGAGATGAAAGCATTTGTTCTGAAGCCAGTGTGTCAAAATTGTCTTCTCGAGATGTAGTACCTGTAGCTGCTCTTATGCGAGTGCAGAGTCATTCCTAGTCAGATGCATGGCCAGACTCTTTGCCCTGTCAAAACAAGAGGCTGTGTGGAGCTTTCTGGTGTCGGGTTGAGCTGTCAAGCTGGCACTCGTTTTGTACCCAGGCAATAAATAATGAATTGTGTACATTGGAAGGAGAGGACCCCTGCTTGTGGAGCTCGTCAGAGGTTTTGCTACCAAGTGTCTGGGATCCTTTGGGGGTTGGGGTGGGGTTTGTTTGTTTGTTTGTTTGCATGTCTCACTTGTTCTTTACCTTTCCTCCAAACATTCCCATGTAGACTCATCCCCCATTCTCCTTCCACCTGCATCTCCTTTTGCCCCCATCTTTCTCTCCCCTGAGTCTGGAGTTGCCTCACTCCTGCCATGCAGGCATACTGATGGTTGGACCATCTTAGGGACTGTCTGCAAAGGAATGGAACCCTGCTGGATGTCTGTGGGACTTTGACAGCTCTTCAGACACCCACCAGCCTGGTCTGGTTTCTTGCTCCTGTTCTGTAATTTTGGCGTGTTTCAGCACTTAGGATGGCTTGAGGTAGCTGGAGTACACCTTAGAAAGCAGGTTTTCAACCAAGTGTGAACTTGTCACAATTATCGGCTGTGTAGGGTGAGCCTACTCTCAAATCACCATTCAGTCATACAGGACTTGTAGCTTCACCATTGGAAAGAGACGCCAAATTGTTCTATATGCTTATAAATTGCTTACAGTATTTTTTTAATGAGTTGTAAAGTACTCAGCCTTTTTCATGGGCTTGCAAACAGTTTCTCAGGGACAGAGTAAGCAATACCATCCTTTACAAGTGTTATTTGGTAGAATGCTTTACTGCTATTAATCTTTTGGTAGTTTGTTTCATTGAAATTTATTTTTCCATTTGCCTGAAGGCTACACAATGTAATCCTTGTTGATCAAGGACAGTTCAGGAACAGTTTCTTCTCCATGAAAGTCTGAACTGTGTTGGGCATTGCTCTGTACAGGCTGATACCACTTGAACACCAAGTGAGAAATGACGCCGACAGAGAGGGATGAAATGCTCATACAGCCTGGGTCTCTTGTAGATCTTTCTAAGTAATAGTTTTTCATGGTTCTAGTTGCAGGTCATGCTGTTAAGTGAAAATTATGGACAGAGGATGCAAATTGGTTTGTTGAGCACAACTCCATCAAGGTCTGATGTGAGCAGTTGTTGGCAGTTAGTGTCTGTAGGTTATGTTAGTTTCATTACACATGCAGGGCTAATGGAAGTTATTAGACTTATGTATGTATTGTAAGAGGAAAGGGCTTGTATTTTTCTACAGCCAAAAACACTTTTGTAATATTGCAACATTACTCAGCAGGCTGAGCTATTTAAATGCAAGCATCTCAAGTTGTAAGAATCACATTTTACACCAGTGCTTGAGTGAACTTTTTTTTCCCAATAATCGTTCTTGTCAGCCATTCACTGAATTGGTCACAATCTTGGAGTCTGCTGTGATACTGCTTAGGATGGTCTGACCATGGTGGCAATGTGTTCAAAAGGCAACTCAACTCAACCTGATCAAAGCCATGCTGGGATCGCATCCCACGCTCACATGCATTGTCTCCGTTTGTCACGTATCTGCCTGTCTGCTCTGTCCAAGACTGGGTTTGTACAGAGACTCCATCCCAAGAGGCTGGCAAAGTGGATGACCCCTATGTGGTGCTCTCTCCTCTTCTCTGGCCATGTCTGCTTCATAATGTGAATAAATAGACTTCAGAAAGAACAAGAAAAACCGTCTTGGTTTCACTTCTTACCCCTTCCCAAGATGATCCCTTTAGTTATGGCATAGATGCCATGGTGTTGAAAGATCAACTCCTTTAGATTACCAGTTGGCATTAACTAGTGTGTGTGCACATGTAAATTTATACATGCAAGGTTGTGTTCATGTACATGTACACACATGTGCATTTGGGTGTGAGCATGTTTGCAATGCCTGCATTTTCTTTTTGGACCTGGTTGCTGAACATTCCAAGTTCTTGACTCTTCTGCAGACTCTGAATGATGATTTCAAGTGAATAGAGAGATACTGAAGTGCAAGAATCCATGTGACTGAACAAATACAGAAATTACCTATCAACCAAAGCCATTGATTGGGAATACAGTTCACCAAGTACATTGCACAGTCACGGGCTGTTAGTAATCTCTGACTATCAACTGCACTCCATTGTTTTGATGTGCCTTGCTCTTACCCAGCTGCCTTCGTGAGTGGTGTAGATACATGGCACCCTTTTACCTCTCCTTAGATCTGGCTGCCAGTTACCTCCCCCTATATCTGGCTGCCAGTTACCTCCCCCTAGATCTGGCTGCCAGGTCAGAATTTCCACAACCAAGTATGACCTTCCTTGAGGAGACCACAGTAAAGTATCAAAAAAGACAAAAACTTGTTTAAAACCACACACACACACACATTCAATTTTCCACACACCCAAAATTTCCAGACAGCATCATTGTAGTACACAATTTTGTTTTAACTTGTGGAAAGCTAGAAGAAACCATTTAACACCTACCTCCCTAATAACTTGCCCGGGTCTTAGCAAATTTTCCCTGGTTTGCCATGCATGTTCCCAAGCTTGAACGTTTATGGTTCAAAACTGCAGTACCTCCAGTCACTACCTTGAGCACTCCACTGAACTCGCACTTCTTCCTAACAGGTCAACAAGTGTCTGCTACACATACACCCATTTGGGCCGAGGTAGAGTCTGGAGTGCTATTCTTGACACATTCATTCACGGCCAGTTTGCATGCATGACAGGGAGTGGAGATGGTCATAAAATATAAACTGACCTGAGACTGGGGGACAAGTGTGAGATTATATTTCCTTATGCGTGTCTGACCTTTTCATTAGAAACATTAGAAACACCAGCACAGGTTAATAGTTTATTCAAGTTTTGGTATAATGGTTTGGCATTTTAGGCTGCCCCTTCGCAGCCTACTAGCATTGCAGTTTGTGTGACAATACTGAATAGATATATGGCTATAAATGGACAAGCTGTAAAGTTGTTATTGTTCCATATGATGGGTAATAATGTGTTAACTGAAAGACAAAGTTCACGTTCAGTATAACAAGTTGATCCCCACAAGTTTGAATTTTTTTAATGTACCTGAATCTTTGAACCTTCATATGAACAGGAAAGAATGGCTGATGAAGTCACTGATCTGGCATTGACTTTGCATACAAAGTATATC
>JAWQFJ010001301.1:117500-121845 GCA_034096865.1 Theodoxus fluviatilis
GTTAGAGTAATATTATGTCTCAATTTCCCTAGCAATTCGCCTTTTACGAATCGGTTACGGAAACTGTGAGTGTATTCCTGCCCCTTGCCACAGAGAGGTGGAGTGCTGGGAAGGATGGACAGTGAGTGTAATCCTGCCCCTTGCCACAGAGAGGTGGAGTGCTGGGAAGGATGGACAGTGAGTGTATTCCTGCCCCTTGCCACAGAGAGGTGGAGTGCTGGGAAGGATGGACAGTGAGTGTATTCCTTCCCCTTGCCACAGAGAGGTGGAGTGCTGGGAAGGATGGACAGTGAGTGTATTCCTGCCCCTTGCCACAGAGAGGTGGAGTGCTGGGAAGGATGGACAGTGAGTGTATTCCTGCCCCTTGCCACAGAGAGGTGCAGTGCTGGGAAGGATGGACAGTGAGTGTATTCCTGCCCCTTGCCACAGAGAGGTGGAGTGCTGGGAAGGATGGACAGTGAGTGTATTCCTGCCCCTTGCCACAGAGAGGTGCAGTGCTGGGAAGGATGGACAGTGAGTGTAATCCTGCCCCTTGCCACAGAGAGGTGGAGTGCTGGGAAGGATGGACAGTGAGTGTATTCCTGCCCCTTGCCACAGAGAGGTGGAGTGCTGGGAAGGATGGACAGTGAGTGTATTCCTGCCCCTTGCCACAGAGAGGTGGAGTGCTGGGAAGGATGGACAGTGAGTGTATTCCTGCCCCTTGCCACAGAGAGGTGGAGTGCTGGGAAGGATGGACAGTGAGTGTATTCCTGCCCCTTGCCACAGAGAGGTGGAGTGCTGGGAAGGATGGACAGTGAGTGTATTCCTGCCCCTTGCCACAGAGAGGTGGAGTGCTGGGAAGGATGGACAGTGAGTGTATTCCTGCCCCTTGCCACAGAGAGGTGGAGTGCTGGGAAGGATGGACAGTGAGTGTATTCTTTCCCCTTGCCACAGAGAGGTGGAGTGCTGGGAAGGATGGACAGTGAGTGTATTCCTGCCCCTTGCCACAGAGAGGTGGAGTGCTGGGAAGGATGGACAGTGAGTGTTGGGTGTCTAGATCGCTCGTCCGACCGTGTGGGTGGGAAGAGTTTAAAGCCAGACTCATTCCTTGTGTGTGGTGTGGTGTGATGTGGTGTGGTGGAGTGTGGTGTGGTGTGGTGTGGTGGAGTGTGGTGTGGGCTGGTGGTGGTGGTGTGCATTGGGTTGGGGTGTAGTGTTGTGTGGTGTGGGGTGGTGGGGCGCAGTACGGTGTCGTGTGGTGGTGCTAATAGTGGTTGTGGTGGTGTGTGGTGGTGGTGGTAGTGTGTGGTGGTGGTGTGTGACGATGGTGGTGGTGTGTGTGTGTGTGCGCGCGCGCGCGTGCTTGCATGTGTGACTAAATGAATGCGTGTACGTCTCTGAGTACAGGTGCGCGTGATCATGCTAGAAACGAAAAGCTATCTCGGTCAGCCTGTCCTTTCAAAAGTAAAGGATTATCCAGTGGCTCATTGATCGGGTGAAAGCGATCTGTCTAACGGCAAAGTAGGAGTGGTTTAACGGAACTTACCGAGTGACATTCCGAGTCAGTAGAGGATTTGCGAGAACCATAGGAGGACAAACCTGGCGGAGAGAGAGAAAAACAAATGACGAATGGCACTCTTCAAAACAGTTACATTCATTTTCTTTGAACTGCATTCGAGCTCTTTCGACGCTTTCTCACTGTCATCGGCCATGAATTGCTGTCCTGTCATCAGTAATAAGAAACACTCGGTAACAAAAAGATGTATGTTCAGCCGGAAATTTGTTTCTATCGAAAGGTATTCGACGAGGGTTTGAGATCAACCAACTGTTGATGAGGTACGTGAAAGTGATATCCAAAGTAATATGTATTTTCTCTTCCAAAGCAATCTGACGATATGCAAAGAAACGATCAGCAAATTGGGTCACGTGCACGCGTGAGAACGAAACGCTGTCGTGAATTTTTATTTCAATTTCCACACGCCACAGTGTCATCAAATTTGGACAGCGACGTTTCCTGCATAATTCATCATTCAAAGTCATCGACCAGTCCAAACAAAGAAAAAGACGGCAGTCACGAAATATTGGTACATTCAGTCTTTCAGAAGGTCAGTATTCCTGTCTTACCAGCCGCACGTACGCTCGATTCTTTGTAGACATGGACATTACACACGACCCTGTCTCTGCATGCACTGATAAGAAAGGCTTCCCTTTCATCCTCGTCGTCCTCCTCCTCGTCCTCCTTCTCCTCCCCCCCCCCCCCCCCCCCCCCCTAATCCTCCTCCGTGTTCTTCCACCACCGCCGCCGTCCCCCTCCTTTTCCTCTCCTCCTTTTACTCATCCTCCTCGTCTGCTGCTGCTGCCAATCCTTTTCTCCCCTTCTCCCCCTCTCTTCCTCCCCCTTCCTCCTTCCCTCTCTGTTCTCTTTCATTCTGCCTCCACCGTTTTCCTCCAAATTCATAAGCGTTCGAGTGAGTGACTGGACTGTGTCTAGCTGTTGCAGTTTTGCCAAAAGGCCCACGTTGAGTGCTGGCTCCAGTTGTTACGAATATGCATAATGGAGACAGCAAACAAATAAATATGGTTTACCCGAAAGTGAACTCGATTCTGCTTACAGGGACGTTTTCAGTGGCCCTTGTGCATGACGCTACGACCTTGCTACGTTCGGAGTTTGCCCTGTCGAAGCCAGACAATTAACAGCAAGGGAAAAAAAAGGAGGGCGGGTAGTAGAGAGCTGCAGGGGCGGGTGAAGATTTACCACTTTGTTTATACGCAGGACTCTAACACCACGCGATCCAGCTCTGTAAAGAGAGATCTGTCAATAGCTCAACCTAGAGCGACCTTGCTACATTTTCCCTTCTCAACTTCCTGGTCTGAACAAGGAAAACTCTCCTGTCAGCCTTTTAGTTTCTGTGCTCCCAATTCATATCTAAGCCTAGGTCGTGTTATTTCACTCCTATCACAACAAACATACCATCTCGTCTCAAAATATAAACTATCAAAATACACGCAAACAGATGATGCACTTCCCCCGCCCCCACCCCGCGAGCCCCCTGCCCACCCCGGCCCGCCCCCTCCACCCCCACCCCCCCCCCCACCCCCCCTCTCCACACTCCCCCCCCTCCCCCTCCCCCTCCACCCCCCCCCACGCCCCAATCCCGCATCCCCCCCCCCCCTCCCGCACCCCTCTCGCCTCCCCCCTCTCGCTGCTCCACCCCCCCCCTCCCCCCCCGTCACCCCCCCCCACCCCCACATTCCCCTCCGCCCCCCCTCCCCCCCCCCCCCGTTCCCCCCCCCCTCATCCCCTCTCAACTAACCCCCCCACCCCTCCCCACGCCCGCCCAACCCTAACCCGCCCCCCCACAGCCACCCACCCCACCCCCCGCTAACCCACACCCCACCCCTACCCCCACGACCTAATCCTTCCCCCGCCCGACAACACCCCCTCCCCCATCCCCCCCACCCCCGCCGCAGCCCTCCCTTCATGCCCCCTCCCCCCCTCCCCCCCCACCCGCTATTACTACCTCCTGTTCCTCCCCACCGGGTTGGGGGGGTCGCGGCCGTCCCCCTCCTTTTCCTCTCCTCCTTTTACTCATCCTCCCTCGTCTGCTGCTGCCGCCCATTCCTTTTCTCCCTATCCTCCCCCTCTCTCCCTCCCCCTTCCTCCTTCCCTCGCTGTTCTCCTTTCCTTCTGCCTCCACCGTTTTCCTCCAAATCATCAATACCACCCAACCCACCCCCCCCCCGCGTTTCGAGTGAGTGACTGGACTGTGTCTAGCTGTTGCAGTTTGGCCAAAAGGCCACGTTTGAGTGCTGTGCTCCAGTTGTTACGAAATATGCATAATGGAGACAGCAAACCAAAAAAATATGGTTTTACTCCGAAAGTGACTCGATTTTTCTGTGCTTACAGGGACGATTTTTCGAGTGGCCCTTGTGCAGTGGGACGCTAGCGACCTTGCTAACACCGTTGTGCGGTATGTTGTGGGGGCCCTGTTCACGAAGGCCAGACACCATTACCTAGCAAGGGTGACAAAAAAGGAGGGCACGGGTGAGTAAAGAGTACGCCTGCAGGTGGGCGGGTGAAGATTTTACCATACCTTTGTTTATACGCAGGGAACTCTTAACACCAGGCGATCCAGCTCTGAACAGAGTAGATCTGTCCAATAGCTCAACCTAGAGCGACCGTTGCGACATTTTCCCTTCTCAACTTCCTGGTCTGCACAAGGAAAACTCTCTCTGTCAGCCTTTTAGTTTCTGGTGCTCCCAATTCCTACTCTAAGCCTAGTACGGTCGGTGTTATTTCCCTCCTATCGATCTAACTCTAAACATCCCACTGCTCGTCTCAAAATATCAACTATCAAAATACACG
>JAWQFJ010001302.1:0-10000 GCA_034096865.1 Theodoxus fluviatilis
CCCACTTGCGACTGTCCACGACGCCAGGCGCCACCGCCGCCCCCTACTAAACTCCCCTTCCCGGCAACAGAAGCAAACAGGGAAAAGCTAGAGAAATGGCTGCTGGACTACTACAAATCCAGCTAATTCAATACGTGCGACAACCAACCACTCCCCATGATGTCCGGCCCGCCCCTGCGTCTCATGGTTGGCCCTGACGCTCACCCTGTGGCCCACCACACCCCAATCCCAGTCCCTATCTACTGGCAAGAAGACATAAAAGCTGGCTTGGACCAAGATGTTCGGCTTGGCGTCCTAGAGCCCGTACCAGTCGGTACACCAGTGACATGGTGCCACAAAATGGTGATCTGTCCCAAGAAATCTGGAAAACCCCGTTGCACAGTTGACTTACAGCCATTGAACCAACACGCTGTTCGAGAGACGCACCACACGCAGTCGGCTTTCCACCAAGCACGGGCGGTCCCCCATCACACACACGACCGTCTTTGACGCTTGGAACGGGTACCACAGCATCACACTTGATGAACGTGACCGCCACCTCACCACGTTCATCACCCCCTGGGGACGCTACAGCTACCGTGTAGCCCCACAAGGATACATTTCATCAGGCGACGGTGAGCCGGCGCTTCGACGAGATCGTCGCTGACATCCCAAACAAGACCAAATGCACAGATGACACGGTGATGTGGTCTGACACCATCGAAGACGCCTTCTTACAGGCAGTCCACTGGCTCGATGTCTGCGGAAACAACGGCATGACCCTGAACCCCTCCAAATTCACATTCGCCAAAGACACTGTTGAGTTTGCAGGCTTCGAGATCACACCAACATCAGTCATACCTTGCCCCCGCTTCCTGGAAGTGATCCGAAACTTCCCTACACCCAAGAACATAACTCATGTTGGCAGCTGGTTCAGCCTGATCAACCAGGTCTCCTACACCTTTGCGTCAGCTGACAAGCTCCTCCCGTTCCGTCAACTCCTCAAACCAGGCGCCCCATTCTCCTGGACAGACGAACTCAACTGTTTGTTTGAGGAATCCAAAACCCTCATCATCAACGAGATACACCAAGGGGTGGAGATCTTCGACAAGTCCAGACTTACCTGCCTCGCGACGGACTGGAGCAAAGACGGGATTGGCTTCTGGATCTTCCAGAAACACTGCAGCTGCTCCCCTGTGAAACCCTTTTGTTGCAAAACAGGATGGAAGATCACCTTGGTTGGCAGCCGATTCACCTCTGGGGTCGAATCCAGGTACGCACCCGTCGAAGGTGAAGCCCTGGCTGTCGTCAACGCCCTTGATAAAGCCCGCCACTTCACCCTCGGCTGCTCTGACCTCATCCTTGCTGTTGATCACAAACCACTGCTCAAAGTGTTCGGAGACTGATGCCTAGATGACATCCCCAATCCACGCCTCCGCAACCTCAAAGAAAAATCCTTCCGGTTCAGATCCCGCATAGTCCACATCCCAGGAATACGCCACGCTGCTGCGGACGCACTCTCACGACACCCTGTCAGCACAGCCACCCCTGTAAGCCTGCCGGATGACGTTGTGTCTGAACTCAGGACGGTGTCACCACTGGTGTCTGGGCACTTCCTCTCCACCCTTCAGCCTGACTCTGAGAACACTGCCAACGCCTGCCACCAAACGACTGTTGCCTCAGCTGAAGTCATCAAATCAGTCACTTGGGACGACATCAGACTGGCAACCACCAGTGACCAGTCCATGCAATAACTGATCGAGGTAATTGAAAACGGCTTTCCTGATAACTGTAATGCTCTCCCAGATGATCTGCGATCGTACTTTCAGTTTCACGAACACCTCACCAGCTTCGACGGGGTGGTACTCTATCATGACCGCATCATCATACCCCCCGCACTGCGAGCAGCTGTCCTGCAAGCCCTACACTCAGCACACCAGGGCGTCTCTCAGATGTGTTCTCGAGCGGAGTCTTTTTTCTTCTGGCCAGGCATGACACCTGCCAACACTGAGCTGCGCGTTCGCTGTACAGAGTGCAATCGCATGGCCCCTTCTCAACCAAATGCACCCCCTACTCCACCAGCAACCCCAGCTTACCCCTTCCAATGCATCGTTGCCAACTATTTTCATTACCGAGGTCACAACTACCTGGTCATAGTCGACCGATACAGCAACTGGCCAATTGTAGAAAGGGCCTCCGATGGCGCAGCAGGAATCGCCTCCGTTCTGCGACGCACATTCGTCACCTACGGCATCAGCGATGAACTAACCTCTGACGGTGGACCAGAGTTCACCTCAGCGACAACGTCAGCTTTCCTGAAGAACTGGGGCGTTAGCCATCACCTCTCTTCTGTTGCTTTCCCTCACAGCAACTGCCGAGCAGAGGTCGGCGTTAAGACAGTAAAACGTCTCATCACCAATAACACTGACAGATTTGGCTCCCTTGACACTGACAAATTCCAGCGCGCCATTCTTCAGTATCGAAACACCCCTGATCGTGACACACTGCTCTCCCCTGCCATGTGCATCTTCGGACGAGCCATCAGAGACTTCATCCCCATTCACCCTGGCAAATACCAGCCCCACTTGACCTGGCGAGAGACACTCGCCAACAGGGAAGACGCACTACGCAACCGGCATATGCGGGCAGCTGAACGTCTATCAGCCCACACACGTCCGCTCCCTCCCCTCGTCATCGGTGACCATGTGCGTATTCAAAATCAAACTGGACCCCACCCAACAAAATGGGACAAAACTGGCATCGTCGTTGAGGTCCGCCAGTTTGACCAATATGTGGTTCGAGTTGACGGCTCTGGGCGAGTGACAATGCGGAACAGGAAATTCCTCCGAAAGTACATCCCTGTCATCACTCGTACACCCTTGCTGACAGTCCCCGGACCCATCACTCCTGCCCCCCAGGCTTCCCCTGGCCTATCTAGAGCCCTGATGATGACCACGCACCAAGACGCCTAGCCAGTTCCTGATCCACCCGCACCGGCCCACGTAGACGTCCAGCCTGTGCCTGAGCCACCCGCACCAGCCCACTTAGAGGCCCCACAAAGGCGGACACCAAGGGCGCTGCGAGCTCTCCAGCTGTTCAACAAGCCTGGCTTGAAAGAGACTATCGCACCACCGACATATGACCTGACCACCCGCTCCATCCGACTGAGGCCATGAACTTGTATCACAAATCAGTCTTTTTCAGGACTCTCAAAAGACTTGGGGGGGCGTAGAGTATTGTGGTGTTTGCTTATAATTTTGAGAGACAAGTAGTCTGTCCATGTGACGTGACTCGCCATCGTCCATGTGACATCACTCGCCATTCCGTTTGGTCATTTCCTGTAAAGGACGTCGGTTACTGTTCTCTTTTGCTTTTTACGTGTGAACATTGTTTGCAAGGTGCAGCAAACTGTCAGAAGCCTTCAAATGGTTTTAGACTTATTTTAAAAAGAAGGAGAAAACTAATTTTTGTGGTAATAAAGTCTGGTGATAAACACATATATATATATATATGCTTGACAAGCACAGTTTTAAACTGCAATGATTTATGCTATATAGACAGACAGACAGACAGACAGACAGACAGACAGACAGACAGACAGACAGACAGACAGACAGACAGACAGACAGACAGACAGACAGATAGACAGACATACAGACAGACAGACACAGACAGACAGACACACAGACACACAGAGAGACACAGAAAGACAGACCACAGACACACAGACAGACAGACACACAGACAGACACACAGACAGACAGACACACAGACACACAGACAGACACAGAAAGACACACAGACAGACAGACAGACAGACAGACAGACAGACAGACAGACACACATACAAACAGACAGACAGACAGACAGACAGACAGACAGACACACAGACAGACAGACACAGACAGACACACACACAGACAGACAGACAGACACTGAGACAGACAGACAGACAGACAGACAGACAGACAGACAGACAGACAGACAGACAGACACACAGACAAATATCACTCTAGCTTTTCTTGTCTATCAGCATCATTTGTAATGATAACAGTATGTCACAACACATCTTGACATGTAAAAAGAAGTCAATTACAATTCTATTGTTTACTTTTTAAATTTTGGGTAGGCCTATTGGCTGATTCTATCTAAGCAATGCACTTTACTAAAGTAGCTAAATTGGGGTTATTTCTTGTGACACTCAAAAACACAAGTAAAATCATTTGGGTGAGAACATATTTCGGCAGTATGACTTTAAAGCTCTATGCTATATAGAGACATTGGATTTAAAATGTTTATGGTGCTGCATATCGATCAATAAAAAGTTTCTGGTGATGGTATCGTGGGCTGTTAACATCTTCTTTCGTTTACAAGCATGTCTAACACACCGCAGAACTTGATTCTTGCAGAACTTGATTCTTGCAAATCCTTCCCCCTAACTAGATAAAACTACGAGATGTTATGACATACTACGATGAAATGAAGGCGTCAATGCTGTCACTATCACTATATGAGTATATCAGGTATCAATCAAAGGATGAGGCTCTTTTGATTTAGACCTAAACGCAGCAACAACGTGACATTAGAGAGGATAATTAGGTTTTCTTTTCAAATCGCAGAGTCTAAAGGAATGAAACTGGTCATTCGAACCTTTTATCTCAATTTCCTGTATTTCGCTCTTCATCCGTAGTCATCGACGAGTCCGGACGTGTCAACCTGGTCAGTCGTCTGCTACGATTGGCAACACTCTCTGCACATACATACAGCGATTTGAGCAAAAGCATATGCCCCATGTGCACGATCCGCAAGGATTTTTTCACAGTCACGCAAAGGTTTTTGAGCTGAAAGTGTTCATAAGGCTACAAGGAGTTCCTGAACTGCAATATACTCGCCATAAATCATGGGGAGCGACAGGACCGCGTCTGATAGAGACCAATCAAAATGTGTTAAAAGTGCGAAAAGAGTCCTTCACAAGATCTCTCTAAACCATAACGAAGACATACAAGAGAAATACAACCCACCTTATTGTCTTTCCAGTAATTTAACGATTCTTTCCGAAAATAAAGAGACAACCACAAGAAAACATTGTGGTTCTCGCGGTTGTCAACTCAAATCTCCACCATGTTGGAATTCCAGGTGCATGACGGGTGCACACCTTTACAATACTTTTTCAATATTATTTTAAAAACGTTATTCCTTTGCTATTTTCTCCTAAATAAAATGCAAAAGGTTGTATTATTATAGAGAAGAAAATTAATTTCCTACCGACGGTTCGGAACCGGAAGTGATGACTCCATCCAATCGAGGTTTCCCACGAATACGAAAGAACGTGTAGGCTGCTACTGAAATACACGATCACCAATGTGACTCTGGATTGCCAGCAAAGATGACTGGACTTAGCGTTTCACCGCTAGTCTCGCTACTAGTTCCTACATTTTGTTATCTATGGAATGGTAAGTCCATATCCACTTTTAGAAAGACTTCTGATCGATATCTTTGGGTGGGCCTGTGTATGATGTAGTGATGCGTCTGTAGTAACTGCATGGGTCCACCCTTTCGCCACAACTGTCAGTACACAGCTGCCTGAGCAACACTTTATGTGGTGTGTTTGTCGTAACATTTGGCTGAGGTGTCATCTGCCTGACTGGATGTGTTCTAACACATGATTTGCAGGGTTGGGGGTTCTCCATCAAAGTAGCCATAGTTTTTCTGAGCCACGATAGACCGAGAACACTGAGAAGTAATTTGAAGCCAATGAAGGAGTGAAAAGTACTGGAAATGTTCACAAACTCACCGATCACACCTTAGTTCCAGTGTGTTTTCATTGATATGCAGCGTGCATTTCCTTTTTATTTGCTGACATTGTCCGTTGTATTGGTCTAGACTAAAGTCCATCAACTGAATTTAGTGATATCGGGAGGAATGTTACTGTCACCTTCAGAGATCTGTTTATTGCTTGACGATGATTTCTCCTTGTGTACCTGCATACATCTCACTGCATTTTAACATTCACAAGTGAGTTCCTATAAATTGAGTCTGTTGTGATGACAAATCATACATGTCTGTATTGTACAATTAGCATGTGAAATCTTTGTTCACAGACCCTTTTTCAACAATCTCCCACTTACTACCTTCTTGTTTTATGGATGACAATATTAAAGACAAATATTGAAAACATATGCAGCATTAGCCAAGCACCTGCATTTTCACCTAATCAAAATAGGCATTAGGAAGGGAATGTGTGTCTTCATCTGTGGACTAAACAAATTTGAAGGGTTGGGAAGTTCCTGTAAATACTTAATTTTGTCTTTTTGCTTTGGCCTGTCGTAGACGTTTAAACCAAAGATGTGCGAGGCGCAGTGCCGTGGTTCTATCCCTGGGACGGAGAAATCTGGGTTTATTTAAATATCTGTGGACTAGTAAGCTATTGAAAAGTATAGAGTTATTTGGAGAACAGGAAGTTGTCACTTGCTAGCACTCATAGTGCTGCCTTCATCGGTAGCCTTGAGTAAAATCCCAAAGGAATTAAAATTACCATATGCTAGTGCGGATGTCAATGTAGAACTTCTATTTAGACAGTGACATGATTGCATTTGCCATGTACAGTCTAGCTTTCATTTCGATGTTATTGCAGTGTGTATACACACAGGCCTGGTGGTGGAGGCCATCTCGAGTGCTGAGGTGGAGCAGCATCTGGAGCTTGGGAAGAAACTGCTGGCAGCAGGACAGTTGTCGGATGCCCTCTCACACTACCATGCAGCTGTGGGTAAGTCCATCTCCCTCTTCAAATTCCTCTTTTTTCTGCAAATGTGACCTCACCCCCCCCCCCCCCCCCCCCCCCCAGAGCTGCCCTTCCACTCAGTCCTTCCACTCAATCTAGTCAGAGCCCTTGACACAGCATGTGAGGCCTTTTTAGGGCGTTTGCCAAAGAATTTCCATTGCAGCTGCATGGCTGTCTGCAGGTGGTGTATTCTAATTTGTAGGCCAGGCCTCTCAGGTTGCATCCCTTACTTCTTGCATTTATAAATGATGTGTATATATGGCTGATTAGTTGTTGGTGGGACCTATGGACAGCTTCTTTACATTTAAGATGCAGTTCAATATTTGGTCACCTGAGTCTGAGATCTAAAAACTTTTAATGTGCTACAACACTGCAGATGTAATTGGTGTTCTACTGGCCTGTTGGGCAGTTAGAAGTCCAAATCTGAATTAAATCTTTTACCCCCTGAATTATTTATGTATCTGAAGCATTACACATTGTTTAAATATGAGCATCACGTAAGATAACTTCAAAACATCAATGTCACCCTTTTTTTTCTCTGTCAACAATAGCTACTGTTTGGGGCTCAGTGATGGAGTGGCTAGAGCACTGGACCTGAAGTCCCATGCAGCAAGTGGGTGTGGCATTAGAAGCTGCACTGTTCCCAATTGCATAGTTTGAGAAAAGTGCTTAATTTCAAGTTGTTTCTCCCCACCCAGGAGTAAAACCTGTGAGAGCAGCAATGACACATTGTAGCACTTGAGATTAACCCTTGTATGCAGCCATGAGCCAGCATTGGGTTGGAAGCTCCCCATGGAGTGCTGTACCTGAGTGGGTGTGTCTTCTTTTGTGCATGCAATGTCACTACGTGTGCGTGCAATGTCACTACGTGTGCGTGCCAGTGAAGGATTGATCAAGAGGCCCAGAGATGGTTGATGAGTCACAATATAAAACCATACCTTTATCTTTACCTTTTTCAGTTTTTGTAATAACTTTTAGAGCTAGTCTTGGACATGGATGTTCATCTGAAGAGTATTGAGTTTCTACTTTTCTCAGTTGTACTGTGGTAGCTTCCTCATCTCCACAGAAATCCAGAGTTTTCCTATAGGTTTTTCCCAGTAACTTTGAGTAAGCATTTTATACGCTCATTCTCTGGAAAGGTACACAAGGAGGGGTTACGTTCTTAAATTGATCAGACCAAAAGTATTACACTATAAGACCCAAATCTATTCAAGTAGACAAACAAAAAACATAATTAAGAAACACCATGAGCAATGGGAAAAGGCTGAGTGTAAAATTCGAGCTTTTATCGCTAGTTGTGTTGACAAAATGTGCCGATTTCAGCTGGCCAGTTTGTTACACGGAAAAACGAGAACTTTTCAGATAACAATTGCAACTGGATTTTCCTGTTAAATTTCAAAAAGAACGGTTGTATTTTAATCTATTACACACATACTTGACGATTACAGATCACGTTTTATTTTTTTTTGCACATTTGTGAAACAATTAGGGATTTAATTTTGCTGACTTGTTCGTAACATGTCGTGTCCGATCGAAGGTTTTGTAAATATACTCGGCGGAAGAATATTAAGCAAACGAATTGACCCAATTCCATGTCCATTCAAAAACAGAATGTTTGAGAGAGTCATATTTGATAGAAAACACAATTTATGAAGGGAAACTTGCTAGAAGTGAGATGAAATTGCGTCATTTCTGAATTTGTGTCCACAAAATGCGTTACGACACAGCAATCAACTGGACTACATTTTTCAATGCAAACTAGTCCTGCAAGGGGAATAACTGCAAAGGTCCTACGCGGAAGGACATACTGAGTGATCCCTGTGTGGTTTTCACAAACTGCGCGTTCGCGGGAAGCAGTACAGTCAACTCAAATGTGTGGCGTCCACGTCGTTCGACATTGTTACGAACTAGAAATGCCCGCCATTTCTTCCAGTGTGCTAGCTGAAGATCGCCTACGATGGAAATTTCAGGATTTTAGTAATGTTTCTCATCGTTAAATGTGAAACTATATTCCTTTTTTAATCTTTAGTTGTGCTTACCGATTGTTGTTGACTAAGTTTGTGAGGTGAAAATAGATCGAAAACCGGTTCGATCCGTCAAACTGAAACATTTCTTTGAAAATGTGTGGTTTCTTGTGAAATTAAACATAAAAGTGGACAGCATTACCCTTCATACCGGACCCAAAATTATTCCTTACCTTATCTTACAGCTTTATTTAAAGTTTTGTTACTAAAATAGCATGTTTTGTCGATCTATTGCTTGTTCTTTCTTGTTCGTAAACAAGACACGATGGAAGTTGTCTTTGTTACAACCTAGTGATTATCCTTGAGATATATTGTTAAAAATTTGTTTTGTTTTTTCCCCTGATGCTTTCATGGTGAAAAGGCTTTCTAGATCTTTGTTTACTTCTCTCCAATATGCAAGCAATAGTGATGGCACATCAATACTTAAATAACATTTGGATTTTGCTTTTGTTCAACTGGTTTGTAACAAGACATGATAAGTAAAGTGTCTAATTTTGTTCCTAATGTCAAAATTAATAAGTTATCTATTGCAAGCTTTTTATGATGTGTTTATTAGTCGTTTTCAACATGTTTTGTAAGGAAATTATCTGAAAACCATTATGTTTTGACCACATTTAATATCTGTTTGGCGTCCAGTGTTACAAACTAGAAATGTGGTCAAGCACCTCTTCATACCCCATTTACTTAGAAAAAGGCAAAGACCTTGCTCCAGTATTACTCTAGATGATAGGTCCAAGCATTTTTTAACCTGAATATGTACTTTTAATACAAATATTTGAAGAAAAATATTTCACCACCCATGTAACAGATTTGTGTACCTTTCCAGAGAATGAGCCACAACTGAGTCATATGTGCACGTCCACAATACTGGCAAATGAATGTGTGACAGGCAGGTGGAAAATAGCAATGGTGAATAGCAATGGCGGCCAGCTTGGGTGATGGATTTCCGAGAATGCTTGTGGTCACGATTTGAGTGAATTATCAATAAAAGAGGCATTATTTCACAACACAAGTCCTTTGAGCATTATTTCAACTATTCTAGAAATTGTTATTAACCAGATTATGAGTCGGATGGACCGCCGAAAGCAACAACCCATGTGCGCAGCATGACGTAAGTTACTTCTGCAGCAAGCGGAAACGAAGCCTTTTAATTGGTCAAAAATAGCGTGTAAAGGTCAGAAGACATGCGCAAACAGTGTAAACAAGCCCGAAAGAC
>JAWQFJ010001302.1:15000-40333 GCA_034096865.1 Theodoxus fluviatilis
TATAAAACAAATTACGTGTGCTATGCCGTAAGACATTCTTATAATCTTGGATGTCCTGGCTGGCTAATTACCACGATAGTCCACAAAAATGAGCAAATATAAGTCCAAGAATTCTGGAGAAAGAAACAGCGTATCACACACACACACGTGCATACACACACGCAAACACACACACCCACACCTACACACACACACACACACACACAAACACACACACACATACACACCTCTACACACACAGTACACACATCCAGACCATCGGATCACCCCCGAAAGCCGACAAGCGTACCCTCTGAACACCCAAACCGCCAATCACTCTTTGGTGTTGACCAAGAAGATAAGTGGTACGCAGTTTAGTCATCCAAAAAGCCTCCCTCGTCAGTCTACGAAGATGATCCGATGGAACACAATACACCTGTTCGATCGGCATGACTCATGTTCGCCATAGTGTGACCAGGCAAGTTTGAAGTGCCTGGTCACGAGAGATCATCATCATCGTCATCATCATCTTTGTCAACATTATTATTATCATCACTACCATCTTTATTGTCACTGTTTTGTTGTTGTAAGGAAAATTGGCACTATTCGTCACTATCTTTCACAACAGGCCACTCAAACCCTTGTCACTTCCCTTGTTCTGTCCCGTCTTGATTATGGAAATTCTCTTCTTGCCGGCATTCCTGGCACTCTGCTAAACAAACTGCAAAAAGTCCAAAACACTGCTGCTAGATTAATCTTTAGATGTCCCAAGAGAACTCCCACATCCAAACTCCTTCGTGCACTGCATTGGCTCCCCGTCGCTCAGAGGATAGAGTATAAGCTAGCCATTATGTGTTTCAACTTCTTCAATCAAACTGCACCACACGCGCTCAAAGAAATTCTCACTGTCTACACCCCCGCTAGAAATAACCGTTCAGCTGCAGACACCAAAACGTTAAATGTCCCCCATCGCAAAAAGATAACCCAAGGACAGCGAGCTTTTTCCTACATCGGCCCTGTAACATGGAATAGCCTACCTTTCCCTGTCCGTCACTCTAATTCCATGTCCCAGTTCAAAACCTCCCTCAAGACACACCTGTTCCGGTCAGTCTTTCCTGACGAGCAGTGAAGGCGCCTCTTTTATGTTTCGTGTTTTGCCTGCTACTTAATTAATTGTATTGTATTTAATTGTTCTTTTTATTTCAATTGTATAGTATGTGAGTGTTAGAATGCTTTGTATGAGTGTAGACTTTATCATTGTACACGCCATGAGCTTGCCTATTAGGGAAGGTATGTGCGTTATAAATAGTCTGTATTATTATTATTATTATTGTAGTAGTCTTCATCATCACCACCACCATCATCGTCATCATCATCGTCGTCGTCGTCATCATCATCATCATCATCATCATCATCATCATCATTATCATCATCATCATCTTTGTCATCATTAATATTATTGTCACTACATCTTTATTGTCACTGTTTTGTTGTTGTACTAGTCTTCATCATCATCACCATCATCATCATTTTTCTTACTTACCATGCTATTGAAATCTGTTTTGATCTTGTCACTCATATCTGTGCTGTGCAGTTAATTGTAATACTGGAGGAAAAAAGTCACGCTCTCAGTCTGGTTCGTGATGTCTGTCTGAGTGTGGCAGATTAGCACTCGTTGCATGGTAGCTGGATACTTACAGTGCAGAAGTATTTCACTGCCTTGTTATCAGGCAAGGCTGTAGTGTGGCAGATTAGCACTCGTTGCATGGAAGCTGGATACTTACAGTGCAGAAGTATTTCACTGCCTTGTTATCAGGCAAGGCTGTAGTGTGGTCACATAGCACTGCAGGAGGAGACAGTCACACTACTCTTTCCTGGGAAGGAAGGTGGGTTTGAGATGCTTAGTTGAATTTGATGAAATGAAGAGAAAGTTCACAGTACACTCAAGGAAGAGAAGCATACACATTAGGAACTTACAGCAGATCCGATTACAGTTTTCATCATTCCATTTTCAAGTTAGGCAAACAAAAATGTTGTGGCTATGATAACCCAACCGACCATTTTTTTTCTTCTGCCAACCCTAACTAGTAACTTAAAAAAAATATTCATGCTTAAAAAAATGTAAAAACTTTATGGTAAACCATTTAAGTTTTTTTTTAAGAAGGCATTTGCAGTGTAAGAAAGTTTGGTCAGTTCTATCCGGTCTTTTCTAAAAAGGAAAACAAAAAGGAAAAAGTTCAGGCCGACCTTTAACCCTATTTTGTTATTGTTGTTGCCATGTTACCCTGGCTTAACATAACTTTATTTTTGTTTTGCTGTAGGAACTTGCAGCAGATTTGATTATTTACAATAATTCTCATCACCTCATTTTCACATAAGACTGAGGGACCAAGTGAGTGCTTGACCAACTTTGCTCTGTTTCGCTGCTTGCAGTCAGATCCGTGAGTGCCTGAAGCTGGACCCAGACCACAAGGACTGCTTCCAGCACTACAAGAAGGTGAAGAAGCTGGTTAAGCAGCTGCAGAGCGCCCAGGACCTGAGCAATGAGCAGCAGTACGAGGAGTGTGTCAACAAGGCTCGCCAGATCATGCAGACGGAGCCCTCGCACACGACCTACTTGCTGCGCGCCCACACACACCAGTGCCACTGCCTGGTGGAGGTCAGTCCTGCCTGCTAGCTATGGGTGTTTCTTTGGAGAAGGTTTAGAGAGGGGCTCAAAGATGAAGGAAGAAATGAGTCGTGTAAATATTTAATTGACTGAAGTTTGTTTGGCTGCCAGTGTGTTTGTTGATGGATGAAGTTGACTGAAATAGTTCATCTTTGCTTGATTTGTCATTTTTCTTTATTTCGTTTTATTTTTATTTTATTGTTCTACTTGCCTCATCCTCTTCCTCTGCTTAATTTTTTGCTCTCTTTTTGCTCTTGCAAACTTTTGCAACTCCTATTGCTCATTTATGGCTACGCCTTTCCATCTCTTCGTAGTTGAGTTCTCTTCCTCCTTTTGTTGTCTCCCCTCTGCATTATCCTTGTCCTCATTATGTTTTCCCCATCTTTACTTCTTTCGTCATTTCACCTATTAAAAAATATCCTCAGTAGGACTAGAAATGTTGTAACTTTCACATACTATTGTGATGGCTTCAAATATGATGTCCTGTGATTGCTATACTTCACCCTAGCTTCCCTTCCCATACAGTCCCTTGCCGTTCCAGCCAAGGTGTGAACTAGCTCACCAGTTTTCCGACTCAAACCCATTGTTCTAAAATTAGCAACCACATGTGGACCAGCAAACAACTCTGCCACAAGATGGTTGCCTGCCAGCTGAAGTTGGAACAATGAGTATGAGGAAGAAACTATCAGAGGGAGCGGCTTAGGTTTAGCAGACAGCTAGGTTGGTAGGGAAACAGCAGCAAGGGGTGGAGGAAGATGGTACAGAACGTTACACTTTGGTTTGAACTGCTCGAAGTCCCGAACTTGTCATGCTATTTGGGGCAAGCCCCCTGCATCCAGCGGTGAAGGAGGAAATGGGAGACTGGAGGCAGTGCCAACAGAAGACCTTGTGTCATGGTTACAGGGAGGACACCCCGTGGAGGGCCTGAAGGAGTGCCAGACC
Organism: Theodoxus fluviatilis; assembly: GCA_034096865.1. Taxonomy (NCBI): domain Eukaryota; kingdom Metazoa; phylum Mollusca; class Gastropoda; order Cycloneritida; family Neritidae; genus Theodoxus; species Theodoxus fluviatilis. The sequence continues at coordinate 18,590 of JAWQFJ010001302.1, forward strand.
GTGCTGCAGTATGATCCCAACAGCATCTATGCCTTGATGGACAGCGCCGAGGCCCACATCCAGCTTGAGGAGTTTGATGAAGGTGTGTGGCTTTGTCATAAGGCTTTTTTATCATGGGGTGTTGCAGTCTCTTTTGGATGTGATAACAGGGTGTGGCATTGTCTGATGGGTTGGATGATGATGTGTGCAGTATGTGAATGTATTGACGATGATGTTTGACAGGGATGATTCTGCTGATGGCATGTGACAGTGTGTGTGTGTGTGTGTGTGTGTGTGTGTGTGTGTGTGTAATGACATCTGACGGGTCTGTTAAAGGTATATGACAGTCTGAACGGTTTGATCATATGGTGAGGCTGTGAAAATAGTGTGTACAAGATAGCATCTGATTGGTTTCATGAAAGAACTTTGTAATGTTTTGTGACTACCTGCAAATCGAAATGTACCTGTCACTATATGAATTGGGACTTTGTGAGTGTTTGTATGTGACTAGAAAATTTCAAGTTGATCAAGTAGTCTATCACAACTGTTGTGTGCTACATATTCAAGCTGCACAGAATTATTATGCAGACTGATTCCATTAGTGAGAAGTATCAATTGGTAATCATGGGACCAGCAGAGCTATTGTGTCTTGCCTTAGCCTGCTATTCACCCTTCTCAAAACACAGAATATTCCTGTTTGGCATACTTTATGTTGTGTTGATGTTTGATGCCTTGGCCTTGTTATTAATGAAGGCAAATGCAGTTACAGCCATCACCAAGTACTTTGTGTTGTGTTGATGTTTGATGCCTCGGTCTTGCATTGCTGATGAAGGCAAATGCTGTTGCAGCCATCAACAAGTACTTTGTGTTGTGTTGATGTTTGATGCCTCGGTCTTGCATTGCTGATGAAGGCAAATGCTGTTGCAGCCATCAACAAGTACTTTGTGTTGTGTTGATGTTTGATGCCTCGGTCTTGCATTGCTGATGAAGGCAAATGCTGTTGCAGCCATCAACAAGTACTTTGTGTTGTGTTGATGTTTGATGCCTTGGCCTTGCATTGCTGATGAAGGCAAATTCTGTTGCAGCCATCAACAAGTACTTTGTGTTGTGTTGATGTTTGATGCCTTGGCCTTGTTATTAATGAAAGCAAATGCAGTTACAGCCATCAACAAGTACTTTGTGTTGTGTTGATGTTTGATGCCTTGGCCTTGCATTGCTGATGAAGGCAAATGCTGTTGCAGCCATCACCAAGTACTTTGTGTTGTGTTGATGTTTGATGCCTCGGCCTTGCATTGCTGATGAAGGCAAATGCTGTTGCAGCCATCAACAAGTACTTTGTGTTGTGTTGATGTTTGATGCCTCGGCCTTGCATTGCTGATGAAGGCAAATGCTGTTGCAGCCATCACCAAGTACTTTGTGTTGTGTTGATGTTTGATGCCTTGGCCTTGCATTGCTGATGAAGGCAAATGCTGTTGCAGCCATCAACAAGTACCAGCAGGCCCACAGCCTGGATGAGGGCAACAGGCAGGCGAGGGAGGGAATTCACAAAGCCCAGAAGCTTCTCAAACAGTCCAAGAAAAGGGATTACTACAAAATTCTGGGAGTAAAGAGGTAAGACATTCTGTCAATTTTGGCTTACCTCTAACCCACCCCACCCCCACCCCCCATCCATTCCCTTCCCCGATCCATCCCCTCCCCCAAGCAAAGACTGGATGACAAAAATATTTTATTAGGTAATCAATTGATTTGTTTATTCCCTTGTTGACATGCCAATACTTTTCATATGGCCAACTTTATTATTTTGCAGAATTTAATCCCTGTTTTGTTCTTTCACCCCTGCATATTCAAACTGGCTAAAGCCTCTGTACAGTACACTTGTTTATTACTGAACCAGCTGCACTACACAGTCTTGGAAGAGCTTTGTTTCCCTGTGTGGGCTGCCTTGTGTCCTCGTGTGGCTCGGACTGCTTCCCATGATTTGCAGGAATGACCATTTCCTCCAAGGTTGGAGGAAATTGTTTTTATTCACTCACACACATTTTAGGGACACTCTTCATCTGGATGTAAGAGTGTGTTATGATGCATGATGGTATGTGTAACATTGCCCACTATGAATTTTAGAGGTTGCATGTGTGCTAGGGACCCAAGAGACTTACTGACTACCACTCTTAATCACCATGATGTTTTTCCCTCTAGAAAAGTCTCCCTGTTAGCTTGTTCTCATTCTTGGGGTCTTTGTCTTGCAGGAATGCCAAGAAGAAGGAAATCTTGAAAGCCTACAGGAAACTGGCTGTGAAGTGGCATCCAGACAAGTACGAAGGAGACGACAAGCAGAAGGCACAGAAGATGTTCATCGACATAGCCTCTGCAAAAGAAGTTCTGACTGATCCAGGTAGGATTTTCTTGATAGTTCTATCAGTAGCTAAGTAGAGTATGAGAGAGTGAGTCTGTATCTTATCTGTTCCTACGATGAAAGTCTTGAGAGCATAAAGTTCTACAGAAACTACAACCGTGCAGATCTTATTGGATATGATCAAAGGATATCTACAGTGCTTATTGTACAGTCTTTTCAGAAGAGATAACCTATAGGCCCTTCTTGTTGGACTTTAATAAAAAGGTCAAATTCTGTGATTTTAGCCATGATACAACAGCTAGTTAAAAACTTTTATTTTTAATCCCGGGATTGACATATTTTGTCAGGAGAAATTTTCTCGAGATATGTACATGTATGTTCCTCTTTCTCAGCTGGCTCAAGGAATTTTCTGATTGCTCCATCACCAAAAAATTGGCAAAGGAACGCTGTGAGAGCAGCATGTTGTGCCACTTCTATGACTGCTCAACTCTCACTACTGGTATAGGGAACTCTTTGACTGGAGCAGTATTAGCACAAAATACTTTCTAGTTTCTTACATTACCAAACTCAGCCATGTGAAAAATATATGGCAAGCACTGTGTGTCACTTTGTCTACGGGTACAGGGGATTTGCTGTGACGCATATGGCACTGTCTGCATTGCAGAGAAGAGGCAGCAGTACGACAATGGAGAGGATCCGCTGGACCCCGAGGCCCAGCAGGGCCAACCCTGGCAGCACGGCTTCAATCCCTTCGGCTCAAGCGGCTTCTCCTTCAAATTCAACTTCAACTGACCCCTCTGGGGCAGCTAGGCTGAGTGTGAGCAAGTGTGCGTCCAGAGTGCGTTGTGTACATATATTTTTACCAAGGATTTTCCATGATGTGTGCATGTGTGGCTTGTATGTGCCCCAATGGCTGCTACACTGGGGTTAGGGCTGATTTTGGAGTTTCTTTTTCCACCTGTGACGATTTCTGTTGGGAGGGCTAGAAATCCAGCCTTAGTGGTGACTGTCTCTCACAGAGTCATACTTCTCACGCAGAGCACTGTCTGCGTGTGTAGTCTAGAGAAAGTCTTTGATGTTGCGCTCTTTTAATTTCTGTGGTAATTTGGCATCTTCTGTTGTGTCATGACCTCATTCAGCCCTGACTTGCTGCCTTTTTTCCCCATCAACACCATTGATTTGAGAGGTTTTTTGGGGGTGAAAATTGAGGACTGTGAGACTGATGACAGATTTACGTGTGAAACTTGCATCCATTTGCAAATGCCAGCAGTGAAGAGGCGTCATATCTGTGATGACACTTTTATCTCTCATCATTTATTGTCATGTGACAATGCAGAGAGACTGTCTGTTGCTGTGACTGCAACTTAGACTGAATGGGAGTGAGAGGAAGAGTGCAGGGGAAGGGAAGGAAAGAGTGGGGGGGGAGAGAGAGAGAGAGAGAGAGAGAGAGAGAGAGAGAGAGAGAGAGAGAGAGAGAGAGAGAGAGAGAGAGAGAGAGAGAGAGAGAGAGAGAGAGAGAGTGGTGTGTTTTGTGATTATGAAATTGATATGAGTTAGTATGATTGAAAAGTTCTTTGCTGTATTATTGACTGTTAGTGGCCATTTTGTGAAGGGTTGAGGATTTGTTCAGTTGTGTGCCCTTTGCTGCTTGGCCTTGCATTTTGAGACAGCTTTTCTTTAACAGTTCATCAATCCATTTGAATACCTACCACACTAGTTTTCTATAGATTTCACTGCAAGTAAGATGCTTTGCTCAAGTATTGCTCTATTTGTGTTATTTTTTATTAGAAAACTTTGTGAGGGAAAAGAATAGAAATGTACACCTATTGATAGTAGCTATATGCACATGTTTATAACTTGTGACCTTCTTGTTATTGGTACAGTGTTTATGATAGACATCTGTGGTTTGTTGGTGTAGGTATTGGTATTCAAAGGATATTTTGTTACTAGTTTTTAATTTGCAAAGAGGAACTATTTCAGGCTTGTCTGGGAACACAGCGAGTCTGTGCAATACTAGACATTGCAGAATGTTCACAGACGTCTGGCATTTCATGTTACGTTGCATCTGTTGTTAGAGATTCCATGTCTCACCTTGAACTCGAGTTTCCAGTTTTGCTCAGGAGTTAGCTGGCCCTCTAGTCATGTCTTACTTGGTTTTTGATCTCCTTTTCATGTGAATGAGAAGAGTTTCTTTCCTCTATCTACTTCTTCATGCTAGTTGTAAGTTCAGAATTATTTTCCCTGGTTTAAAAAAATAATAATTTAAGGAAGAAAAGGTGCTGAATAGAAATGTGGAAGTTGTGTTGGAAGTGCTGGCAGTAAACCATTTCTTCGTGGTCATCTTTTTTGTGTGGTTGGGAAGTTGGCAGAGAGCGGCTGAATGTATCGTGTGCTGCAACTGATCAAACTGTGATTGTGTTGTTGGTCATACATTCTTTTGTTTTGTGGAGTTTTTCTCTTCGCTACCACTTCAACTGCTATCCTGACATCTGCCATAGCAACTACCTCCATTTCTAAATGGGGTCTCTTCTGACATTGTGATGTTGGTGATCTGTTGTAGAATGGAAGCTTTCTTTTGATATGTTGGCAAAGCATTCCAATTTCCAGCAGATAATTATACAACTTGCAAAAATTCTCTTGTGCACTTTCACAGCTGGCATACTTCAATGCTTTTGCAGCTCTCATCCATGGTATCCTTTTTCTTCCCCACAAAAAAAGTTAATCTCCAGAAGAATGTTCATGTTGCTGTAGCAGTTTCCTTTTTGAGCGAATGCTGTTGAGAAAGTTGTTTGATATTCACCTTAATTGGGATGCTCTTTTGTGGGAAAACTGTCTGCTGTTCATAATAAAGTTATGCGAATTTTGGATGGTCTTGTGCCATTTCTTGAGGGAGGTTTTCATCAGCTTTGGAGTGACTCTGGCTGTTAAAAGCTGGCATACATGCAATTGATGGACGTTTTTCTCTCATACATCAAAGATTTTCCAGAAAAGTCTTCTGTTGTCTGTTGTTCATGATGTAAAAACATCAATAGAATGAGATTTTGATGTAGAATTATTTCTTGGGGTACGAGATGATATGGGCAGATGTAAAAACCAGAAATGAAACGGCCAAGACAGATGGAAAATAAACAGTGAAGCCAGATGGTTGTCTTTCATGATCAAGTCAGAAAAGTCGAAGTCTGCCTATAAAGTATTTTGCAGGAGCTGTTCTTCGAATATTAGAAAGTACATCCATTCTGGAAAATTCACTTCTTTGACTCCTTGAAGGGGACCCCTGTGGGATGAGGGTCAGAATAGACCCACCAAGTCTCTACATGATTCATAAGAGTCGAAAACCTAGGGATGTTGTGACTTGAGTTTTGTGAACTCTAAATTATTCTAGTGATTTTCATGCATGATGGCCTTACACAGCCTTCAAAGGGTGACAGGCCGTAAAGCACCACCCCTGCCACCTTGAAGGGTGGATTCTGTTGAATGACAAGGTGCAGACAATCACAAGTGATATTGCAGTGCAACACAAGAGCATTGCTCAGGCTTCACAACCATTTTCCCTCAGGAATAAATGATGAAACAGACTGGGTTTGTACACTTATTTATTTAGGTAACACATTTTCAGATGATCACAAGTTCAATGAATGAAACATTTTCTGTCACGTGTGATTTTATGTAGATGAAACCTCAGATTCCGAATGTCGGAGAGAAACATGATGAATGGCTCCTGTTGAGGTATAGACACCTTGTCCACATCCTAAAGTCTGCAACCATGTTCTGCCAGAAGCTTACTGGATAGAAAGGCACAAATAAAGGGAGACAAATCTTGTAGCCTTGCACCAAGAAAAGATGTGACAAATATTTCATTTCGATGATTTTGGCAATACTTATATGAAATGAAACTTTGTAAGTTCATCTTATGAGGAGTGTATTGAAATACACTCCTGATTATGTAAAATCCCTTCGGATTCACATTTTCAGTGGCACTTCACATTATCACTATCCATGTGTGACCGGTTTCTTTGCTTCCACCAGTTTAGGAGCTGAATCTTTCCTTTTCTGTGTCAAAATTGAAGGTCTCTGAAGTCTTGTAAGTCATTAGTCTGTACTAGCAAATCACAAATATGCATAAACATTTTTTTCCCTTCCCTTTAAAATGAAAGAGCAGCCATGAACAGAAGCATGCACACCAGTCAATGCAGGCACAACTACAAATGAGCAGTGCACACCAGTCAATGCAGGCACAACTACAAATGAGCAGTGCACACCAGTCAATGCAGGCACAACTACAAATGAGCAGTGCCCACAGTGCTGCACGCCACTACTCCAAGGGCATGTTATCACTACAGCAAGCAGGCACAGGAAGCAAATGCATGCCATACATTCATTGCTCTGAGCAAAACGTGACTTTCCACCAAGCTGACCTGAGCATCCACGTTCCAAAAAGAACACAAAATGGGTACATGACCCAAGTAGAAAACCAGTCTTCCTTTCTCTGTTAATTTTTAAAAAAAGAAGACATTTTTAGCTGTAATTTCATTATTGAGCCAGCATTCTAAAACTGTCCCTCTTGGGAAAAAAATAAGTTCCATAAACTGTTCAAAACCAAACCAGTATTTACTCTAAATACAAGAATCTGAGCTTTTACACACATTTAACTAAGGCATGGGCATCTCGTGACATGAAGCAAAGTGTGTGCGTCATACTGCCAATAATGCTGCTGTGGTTCCGAGAAAAACCAAGACACACACATTATTGTCTGACCAGGATTCCTTTCTTTCATTCTTTTTCAAGAGCTAGAACACCTGGAGAAGGAAAACAAGGGCTAAGGATGCGCCTAATTAAGTAGAGGGAAAGTAAACTTGTAGGTTGTCAGAATACAATGGGTACAGTAATGCCAGAGAGGACAAGAGGTTCATCAATGGGAATGAACAGATTTATTCCAAAACCAAAGCCAAGGCATCATAATACTTGTCAGATCATCTTGGTGGGGATGAAAACAAAAGTTGCTTACTGTACAATGGAAAACCAGGCTATGTTTACACCGTCAGTGAAGACAGAAAAGATAAACTGGTCTCAAATCTCTGTACACAGTCATAGTAACAATATGGACATTTTTGCTCAGTTGGGAAGGATCTTGAAGAAGTACTCAACCTGAAACAACAAGGAAAGAAAATATCAGACCAGTTAAAACATTCTGTACATCAATGCAACCATAAATACATAAACTATACACACAAACCTCATATATAGGCTTACACACACACATACATGTCATAGAAGGTTACAGACCTGTTCATTTATAATTTGCTCATGAGGAAGATTAGAACAAGACAACAATTAATTGATTTGCTCAGATTATAGACAGCTAGGTTTCAGAGTAAATGCTTACTCCATTGGTTCAGCTACATCCATAACCCTCAAACTGAGTGCTCAGTACATTATGTGCATCAAAACATTATGCGTAAGAGGCATCTGTGTGAGTGTGTGTGTGTAGATGTGAGTGTATGTGTGTTTCTGTGCTAATGCATGTGAAAGTGTATGCATGTGCATGTGTGTGCATGTGTGCATGTGTGTGTGCCCGCGAGTGTGCATGTGTGTGTGTGTGTGTATGTGTGTGTATATGAGTTTACACATGCATGACTTGAAACACTGACCTCCAGCAACCCATCCTCCTCCAAGTCTGTGCAGTGGATGGCGTTCTGGATCTTGTTGACGCCATACAGGGCACGCAGTGTGCGTGGCCGCAGGTGGCGGGCAATTTCCTGTAGAAAGAAATTAATACAGACTCAAGTACAGCCTCAGAAAGGTGAAAGGTTGAAACACTGGTATCAAAAAGGCCACTCACTACCTCACTACGTCAGCATCTGAAATGGCTTAACAGACAGATGGGACAAATGATAGGTACACATTTAGAAGTGAGATCTTCAAATTCATGCAAGCATGGCTGCATGGATAAACTATACATAAGCAGTGCACAAAATTAAGAAAAGATGATGAACTGCTACGTCTTTTCCTCAAAATGATATCAGTTGTAGTAACCATATAGCAGAACTGTCTCAAGCTAAACATAAGAAATCTTTTTTAATTTCTATGATTCATATAGTTTTTCAAAAACAGACAGAAAGCAAATCCCATACCTGCACAGTAAATTATAAGTAATCAGGCAGTGTCACAAAGAAGCTTTCATCGACTGAGTTCCTACATCCACATGTTCCAGACTGCTGAGTAACTACATCCACATGTTCCAGACTGCTGAGTAACTACATCCACATGTTCCAGACTGCTGAGTAACTATATCCACATGTTCCAGACTGCTGGGTAACTACATCCACATGTTCCAGACTGCTGAGTAACTACATCCACATGTTCCAGACTGCTGAGTAACTACATCCACATGTTCCAGACTGCTGAGTAACTAAATCCACATGTTCCAGACTGCTGAGTAACTATATCCACATGTTCCAGACTGCTGAGTAACTACATCCAAATGTTCCAGACTGCTGAGTAACTACATCCACATGTTCCAGACTGCTGAGTAACTATATCCACATGTTCCAGACTGCTGAGTAACTACATCCAAATGTTCCAGACATCTGAGTAACTACATCCACATGTTCCAGACTGCTGAGTAACTATATCCACATGTTCCAGACTGCTGAGTAACTACATCCAAATGTTCCAGACTGCTGAGTAACTACATCCACATGTTCCAGACTGCTGAGTAACTACATCCACATGTTCCAGACTGCTGAGTAACTACATCCACATGTTCCAGACTGCTGAGTTCCTACATCCACATGTTCCAGACTGCTGAGTTCCTACATCCACATGTTCCAGACTGCTGAGTAACTACATCCACATGTTCCAGACTGCTGAGTTCCTACATCCACATGTTCCAGACTGCTGAGTAACTATATCCACATGTTCCAGACTGCTGGGTAACTACATCTACATGTTCCAGACTGCTGGGTAACTATATCCACATGTTCCAGACTGCTGGGTAACTACATCCACATGTTCCAGACTGCTGAGTAACTACATCCACATGTTCCAGACTGCTGAGTAACTACATCCACATGTTCCAGACTGCTGAGTAACTACATCCACATGTTCCAGACTGCTGAGTAACTACATCCACATGTTCCAGACTGCTGAGTAACTACATCCACATGTTCCAGACTGCTGAGTAACTAAATCCACATGTTCCAGACTGCTGGGTAACTACATCCACATGTTCCAGACTGCTGGGTAACTATATCCACATGTTCCAGACTGCTGGGTAACTACATCCACATGTTCCAGACTGCTGGGTAACTACATCCACATGTTCCAGACTGCTGGGTAACTATATCCACATGTTCCAGACTGCTGAGTAACTACATCCACATGTTCCAGACTGCTGAGTAACTACATCCACATGTTCCAGACTGCTGGGTAACTATATCCACATGTTCCAGACTGCTGGGTAACTATATCCACATGTTCCAGACTGCTGAGTAACTATATCCACATGTTCCAGACTGCTGGGTAACTATATCCACATGTTCCAGACTGCTGGGTAACTATATCCACATGTTCCAGACTGCTGAGTAACTATATCCACATGTTCCAGACTGCTGAGTAACTACATCCACATGTTCCAGACTGCTGGGTAACTATATCCACATGTTCCAGACTGCTGGGTAACTACATCCACATGTTCCAGACTGCTGAGTAACTACATCCACATGTTCCAGACTGCTGGGTAACTACATCCACATGTTCCAGACTGCTGAGTAACTACATCCACATGTTCCAGACTGCTGAGTAACTACATCCACATGTTCCAGACTGCTGAGTAACTACATCCACATGTTCCAGACTGCTGAGTAACTACATCCACATGTTCCAGACTGCTGAGTTCCTACATCCACATGTTCCAGACTGCTGAGTTCCTACATCCACATGTTCCAGACTGCTGAGTAACTACATCCACATGTTCCAGACTGCTGAGTTCCTACATCCACATGTTCCAGACTGCTGAGTAACTATATCCACATGTTCCAGACTGCTGGGTAACTACATCTACATGTTCCAGACTGCTGGGTAACTATATCCACATGTTCCAGACTGCTGGGTAACTACATCCACATGTTCCAGACTGCTGAGTAACTACATCCACATGTTCCAGACTGCTGAGTAACTACATCCACATGTTCCAGACTGCTGAGTAACTACATCCACATGTTCCAGACTGCTGAGTAACTACATCCACATGTTCCAGACTGCTGAGTAACTACATCCACATGTTCCAGACTGCTGAGTAACTAAATCCACATGTTCCAGACTGCTGGGTAACTACATCCACATGTTCCAGACTGCTGAGTAACTACATCCACATGTTCCAGACTGCTGGGTAACTATATCCACATGTTCCAGACTGCTGGGTAACTATATCCACATGTTCCAGACTGCTGAGTAACTATATCCACATGTTCCAGACTGCTGGGTAACTATATCCACATGTTCCAGACTGCTGGGTAACTATATCCACATGTTCCAGACTGCTGAGTAACTATATCCACATGTTCCAGACTGCTGAGTAACTACATCCACATGTTCCAGACTGCTGGGTAACTATATCCACATGTTCCAGACTGCTGGGTAACTACATCCACATGTTCCAGACTGCTGAGTAACTACATCCACATGTTCCAGACTGCTGAGTAACTACATCCACATGTTCCAGACTGCTGGGTAACTACATCCACATGTTCCAGACTGCTGAGTAACTACATCCACATGTTCCAGACTGCTGAGTAACTACACAATGTACTGATCCAAGGTTTTGGTTTGCAACACGGCTATTCAGTGACGCACCACATCGGGGTACAGTGCAAGGCCAGAGCTGTGTGATCCTCCTATTCAGTGACACACCACATCGGGGTACAGTGCAAGGCCAGATCTGTGTGATCCTCCTATTCAGTGACACACCACATCGGGGTGCAGTGCAAGGCCAGATCTGTGTGATCCTCCTATTCAGTGACACACCACATCGGGGTACAGTGTAAGGCCAGATCTGTGTGATCCTCCTATTCAGTGACACACCACATCGGGGTGCAGTGCAAGGCCAGATCTGTGTGATCCTCCTATTCAGTGACACACCACATCGGGGTACAGTGCAAGGCCAGATCTGTGTGATCCTCCTATTCAGTGACACACCACATCGGGGTACAGTGTAAGGCCAGAGCTGTGTGATCCTCCTATTCAGTGACACACCACATCGGGGTACAGTGCAAGGCCAGATCTGTGTGATCCTCCTATTCAGTGACACACCACATCGGGGTACAGTGTAAGGCCAGATCTGTGTGATCCTCCTATTCAGTGACGCACCACATCGGGGTGCAGTGCAAGGCCAGATCTGTGTGATCCTCCTATTCAGTGACGCACCACATCGGGGTGCAGTGCAAGGCCAGATCTGTGTGATCCTCCTATTCAGTGACGCACCACATCGGGGTTCAGTGCAAGGCCAGATCTGTGTGATCCTCCTATTCAGTGACACACCACATCGGGGTACAGTGCAAGGCCAGATCTGTGTGATCCTCCCCTTCATCAGCTGGGAATGACTTCCTCAGACAGGCTGCCCGAGTGGATTTCTCCAAGAAGAGGAGTGCAGGAAAGACAGTGAATATTCAGGGAAAAAAGAAAGAAGTGTAATATGGTTCACAACGTCACTATTAGCCAAATTTTATCCAAAACATTACATTTGCAGCAGTTGGCAAGGCGATGCAGTCCTGTTTTGAGGATAAACGCCCTGAAATAGATGCTGTGGTCAGCCAGCTTGCATGGCCCAGCACTGCTCTCCTCAGACAAGTCCACTACTGTGTCCCACCTGAGGAAGTCATTTCCATGGGGACAGGATCAGACCATTAAGACAGTGCCACCTGGAAGATCCCAAACCCACTCCATTTGCAGCAATAAACTGGTTGCACACCCCTTGTCCAACCCATCAAGTAGTAAACAACAACTAATGATCACAAAGATCCCTGGGAGGTGTTGGAATCGCTGGTTTAGTATAGAAACAAACATTTCGAGCGTAACCCTTCTTCAGTTTCAAAACATTTGTTTCCACACTAAACCAGTGATTCCAACACCTCCTAATGATCTTTGTGATCATTATTTGTTTCGTCCTCTGGAATCTGGCAGTCTATCTTTTATCTACATCCGTGTTTGCAGTCAATCAAAACACACTCACTGGGTCACCAGGGCCACACATCTCACGGAACTTCTTGACTGCATCCTGGGAGCGGACCTCCATGACGATGATGGGACCCGAAGTCAGCTCAGACACCATGCTCTTGTACTCCTGCACCACGCCACGGTAGACCTCGTAGAACTCCTCCGCATTCACCTTGTCCAGTGTGTGCATGGCCACGCAGCTGATCTCAAAGCCAGCCTCCGTAATGGCACTGATGATCCTGCCAGCCAAACCTGGTCAAATGAACGAGAAGCAGAAAGAATGTTCATCATGCTGTGAGTTGTTCCAATCAAAGAATAACCTGATTGGGGACTTTTCTACTGATAAAAAGTTCATACGTTGGAGGAATCATTTTTGAGGTTTTCATCTTTGAGTCTGGAGTCTCTGGCATCAGTACATGTACTGTCCAGAACTGAAATCTTCCTTTTGTAGCTATTTCATTGTGTTCATTGCAGTAACTGGTGTGTGTGTGTGTGTCTGCGTGCATGTGTGTGTGTGCATGTGTGCATGCATGCGTGCGTGCATGCATTCCTGCGAGCGTGCATGCATGCCTGCGTGTGTGCATGTGTGTGCGTGCATATGTTGAGGAAAAATGGAGGGGAAAAATCCCCTTGAGAAAGGTATGTTTATCACAATCTTTGCACATGCCTACAAGCATGAAAACATGTGTATCAACAGTCTGTTTGAACTTGCGACAAAAGGACAAATGATAAATTATGCCAAACACAAACTCCCAAAATTGCTTCTGCAGACTGCACATAAAGACCTTGCAGAATAACATCAGTACAAAACCTGGCAGGTGTGCCAGTTTTCCACTGTGACTGAGGAGATCTGTGATATTTGCACTGCTGCAGGGACTGGCCTTCACTCGTCTACAGCCGCAGTAAAACTGCCAAACCTCCTCCTCACAGAGCATTAAATGTCCATCAATAACGCTGACCCAGACAGCTGTTGCCACACATGTCTGCTCCACAGTTCCGTCTCAATTCATCCTGAAGCACACTACCATGCAGCAGACAAGCAATATTATCTCGGCAAACACTCATGTTCACTATGTGATCAATATGATCAATATGTGCAATACCCTGAAGCTCTGCTGGGAGACAGACAAACTACAGCTTGACTGGACTATTGATTAATGGCTTGGACTCTATATCTGCCCCTGGAGGAAGATAAATAAATGAACAGCTGGCGGAATAGGCTCAACTGGAAAGTCTGGACTCAAATAAACTGGGAAAGACTACAAGTACTTCAGATTTCCATTTTTTATCTCACTAAAGACACCTCTCTCATTTAATCCAGGGACCATAAAGTTCATCTCTATACAATTCATCCAACCTCAACTTACAATATTCTTTTAATGAATTAAAAACACACACTTTTGCAAGGAAAAAGAAGGAATATGCAATCTATGAAAGTATATTTCTGTTGCAGGGAGACATCCCATAACACAACACACTGGCAGAATGATGGAACACCACAATCCCCAATATGTAACTACTGCATCATCTCCAAGGACTGGTGACCCTCTGAAGGCGCATCAGACTCAAATGCTCTCCAGTGTGGAGGAACAGGATTGTGGCTGTCTCAGTGCCTGCCCATGCTGTCTGTCTGTCTGTAGACAGGCCTGTCTGTTGTCAGATGTCAGCCAAGGACCAGCCACTTGACCTAGTGGCAGCTGGTCACATCAAGTGCCTTGGGTTCATGAGCCCCGTTTTATAAAACCAAACAAGCCCTATGACTATGAGCTCTGCCCACCACCATGACAGGGCAAAACCAAACATCAAGTGATCAAAGACCTTTCAGGTAAAAAAACAAACCCAACTCTTGAGAAAATTGTGTCTTTACCTTCACAAGAGTTATAATATAACAGATGGCTACTCAGAGTGCTAGGAAGAAACACCATGTAACTTCCAACCTATGAGTGTGACCTTTGAATTTTAAAAAAGCTGTATAATAAAAGAGACTAATTTTTAAAAGATCACATTTGTGTGTCGTAGACCGCATAAGACAATTTCACCCTAAAAAAATGTGTCTCCAAACACCAGTGGTCAAGCAACAAAAGAAGTTCAAAGTTCAAATGCATAGGAAACCAGAGAGCACTCTGAGAGCGCAAACCTCCACCAAGGAAGCCACAGGTTCCCTCCCTTGGTCTGTTTGATTAATTCAGGCAGGATGGTCTGCTATCTAGGCCTGGCGCTAGAAGTTTAGTTCATTTCAGTGGCTGACACTAGAGTGAAAGTGATTTCTGAGTGCTGAATGCGTATGACAATGTCACCAATAGTTTGATGTCATCAACTTCTTGATTTTCCATTAAATTCTCTTTTTGTTTAGAATTCCAAAACCAGATCACAGATAACCTCCAATTTTAATGAATTGTTCCTTGGGAGAAACCCTGACCTTCTACAATATTTCATCAGGATCCATTGTGAACTAACTAAAGCAAACTCACTCACTCACTCACTCACTCACTCACTCACTCACTCACTCACTCACTCACTCACTCACTCACTCACTCACTCACTCACTCACTCACTCACTCACTCACTCACTCACTCACTCACTCACTCACTCACTCACTCACTCACTCACTCACTCACTCACTCACTCACTCACACTCTCACTCACTCACACTCTCACTCACTCACTCACTCACTCACTCACTCACTCACTCACTCACTCACTCACTCACTCACTCACTCACTCACTCACTCACTCACTCACTCACTCACATGCTCTCACTCACTCACATGCTCTCACTCACTCACATGCACTCACTCACTCACTCACACTCTCTCTCACCCACTCACCCACCCACCCACCCACCCACCCACCCACCCACCCACTCACTCACTCACTCACTCACTCACTCACTCACTCACTCACTCACTCACTCACTCACTCACTCACTCACTCACTCACACTCTCACACTCTCACTCACTCACTCACTCACTCACTCACTCACTCACTCACTCACTCACTCACTCACTCACTCACTCACTCACTCACTCACACTCTCACTCACTCACTCACACTCTCACTCACTCACTCACTCACTCACTCTCTCACTCACTCACTCACTCACTCACTCACTCACTCACTCACTCACTCACTCACTCACTCACTCACTCACTCACTCACTCACTCACTCACTCACTCACTCACTCACTCACTCACTCACTCACTCACTCACTCACTCACTCACTCACTCACTCACTCACTCAACTCACTCACTCACTCACTCAGTACCTACCTAACCGAGGGTGAAACATAACTTCCTTGGCAGAGGTACTAAGAGAAAAAAAGCAGCCCACCTGACTTGATGGCGTGGGGCTTGATGACACAGCAGGTGCAGTCTGAGAATTTGGCAGTGGAGATGCCCAGGCCTCGACCATCTCCAGGCGGGAACATCAGGGCCAGCTCTCGGGCAGCCGCTGCAGGATCCGATGAGCCATGACAGGCATTCCTTGTCTTGCCTGTACACACAAACAGGTTGCGTGTATTGCGTTAAATGCCTGCTACGGGCAGCAATTGTTAATGTGTGTGCATGTGTTTGCTTCTGTGTACATCAGTGCCTCTGTGTGTGCGTGTGTGTGTGTGAATGTGTGCACATGTTTTAGTGTGCATGTATTTTAGAGTGCATGTGTTTGTGTGTGTGTGTGTGTGTGTGTGTGCATGTGTTTGTGTGTGCGTATTTGTGTTTGCGTGTGCATGTGAGTCTGTAAGTGTGTGTCGTGTTTGTACATGCACATCTATTTGAATTTACATCATGATACAGGCATATCTGGTCTGCACACACAGGCAATTCACATGCTTCCTGTGAGACAATTTTGGTGCCAGGCTGCACATACCTGTAGGTGAGCAGGCTGGGTTTGTGTGCATGTTTCAATGACTGCATGCATCTGTGTATGTTCATGCATGTGCTTGTATACATACATGTGCTCAT
Source organism: Theodoxus fluviatilis (assembly GCA_034096865.1). Lineage (NCBI taxonomy): Eukaryota > Metazoa > Mollusca > Gastropoda > Cycloneritida > Neritidae > Theodoxus > Theodoxus fluviatilis. The sequence continues at coordinate 35,100 of JAWQFJ010001302.1, forward strand.
GTATCTTTTCTGGATCTAAACTGTGGTAGTTGTGCACTGACATAAGTGATTGTGTGCATGTCATTCTAGTCATGCACAATTAGTATCTGTGTGTGTATGTTTCCATTCATACTTACTGATTAGGTAAATCAAAATTGAAGAAAACAAGATCAACCCAAAACGATCAGTCATTTTTTCTCCATTCTGCCCACTGTTGATAAATTTATGAAAAAGATGCACATGAAAGGAAGGAAACCTCACATGCTCTGAAAAGGAATCCGATTTTAAAATCTGCAGGGAATGGTGCACGACATATCTACTGGGCTAGAAAAAGAGACATTCATTGAAATTTACTAATCCCAAGTTTCAAATTCCAATCCTTTTTTTTTCGCTCTTAGCCTTTTTGGGAATTAAAAAAATTATTGAAAGAGTGACGGAGTGAATCCAGACTGGCACAAATGGAAACTGACTGGTGCCGAAGCGAGCACGTATGGAGTTGGGCGCTACAGCTCGGGCCTCTGCAGGATCTGTGGGTCCCAGGAACTCTCGCCACCTGGCAATGGCGTTCTCCCCCACCAGCTGTATGGCAACGATGGGCCCCGACAGGATGTAGGCCATCAGGTCCCTGGAAGGCAGAGCAAGGACAAGGTCATGCACAACCACAATACCAACAACAACACCATCGACAACTACAAAAGCAACAACAATTACAATGTTTATTACTAATAATACTACTTGGACTACTGCTAATACCACTGATAGTGTTGCTGCTGCTTCTATAGCTTCCACTTCTAATATTACTATAACAACAACAACAACAACAACAACAACTGCTACTACTACCACCACCACCACTACCAATGCTACCACCACTAATAATACCACTATTGCTACTACTACTTGTCTTCCAACTATTATATAGAAAAAATAATAATAATAAATCAAACAAAGCTTGCAGTTTGAACATATTTTTTATCAGTGTTTAACTTATGAAAAACCTTTACACTTTTCCTTAAAATCACTTGTCTTTATGGTCACAATATAGGAGGTAGCAAATTTGGTCCCCTTCTGAGATCCAAAACTTTTTCTGTTCTCAGCAGGGTTTCACGTCTGTACAGGAAACTTGATAATGTGGTCACTACAATAATTAAAGTAAATAAATTGTTTGATGTAGAGGGTAGTAGCATGCACAAACTTACAAGACAATAAGGAAATTTGGTACATGATCTTGAGCAATGGAAGTTTTGTTTGACAATTTTAAAATATTTTTTTCTTTAAATAAAAAATGGAACTTTGTGTTTCTTAAGCTCATTTGTGAGATCACTTTAGAAACTGAACAAGAGGAGAGGGCAATATGTGGATTTTGTGACATAGTACTTTACAATCAATATATGTTATGTTCAAAATGGGATGCAGTACATTCTAAGTGGTACAAAGTACACAAACGTCATGTGTCAATTGATCAGAATGTGTCTAACTCTTAAGATCGTGTACCGCAATTTCCACCCATCCTGCCCAATCCTGTACTGCCCATAGCCGCCCACCCCATGTATCTGTAACTTGACAGATTTTTTTTCTACAAATTGCATAATCCTTTCAAGACTGGGGAGTAAATATACTACTTCTTTTGCAGTAGTCAGTGTTTTCAAGCATGGTGTTGTATTCGTGAAAATATCCCCAAATATCATATCCAAAACACCTGGGACTCAGCATATACCTTTAACATTTGACTAGATCTTTACATAACACATTCAAACATCACATCAATGGCACCAAAACTTACGGCATGAAGTCTTTTCCTTTGTGTTCCTCATAGAAGGCAAACGCCTCACTGCGACTGAGGGTGACCATACTGAAGTTGGCAATGTTGAAACCTTGCTGGCAGATCCTGTCGACAATCTCACCTATTTTGTTGACAGCATCTGGTTTGATCAATGCCAACGTCCTGCAAGAAATGACACAGAGCCACTAGGTCAAAATGCTCAAACTGGCTTGTATGTACCAGTGAGAAGAAAAAGACCACTTCTCAATCATAAATGAGTACACAGAAAGGTCATTATCACACTAATTGCAATCCTGACCCTTCAAAGGAAAAGAAAAGAAAAGAAAAAGAAAGAAAGGCAAGTTGAACTGGATAAACAAATTCATTCATCAGAGCATGTGCATAAGCAAAAAGTATGGATGCCCTTTGGCTGCGTGTCATGTGCAAGCATGTTTTGTTTTGGGGCATTTCTGTTTGTTGGTCCTTTCACAATTTTTTATCTGGCTGCTTGTGTGTGCACCTCTGTTGCATGTCTGGTCTGTGGCTGCATGATATGTTTGGGCATGTTTAGCGGGTGACAATATATATTGATCTGTTTTTTCAATCATCTGTCTGGTTGTGTGTGCACCACTGTTGGTTCAAGTTCATACACCAGCACAGGAGCTATGGGTCCGGCCGGTATTTCAACATTAATAATTGAACATCTTTCCTGCCACTACTACATACTTTTCTTTGGCCGACGTGAAGGACTTTCGTGTGTATTCGTCTGCATAGTCTTTAATGGTGAGTTGTCTGCCACAGACATTGATGATGCTTCCAATGAATAGCTGGCTCAGCTCAATGGGGTTGTCCTTCATGTTGACTTTCAAAAACATGCGTCTGTTCTTGATGTCGTACTGCAACCAAGCAAAATCAAATGTTTAAGAGACACTTGTAAGCCAAACTAAGCTGTTTCCCTTTACTCCTTAAAAGTCTCTTAAACAAAATTCAGAAAGCAAACCATTTCCAAATGTCATTGCTTACCATGACTTATGTTTGAATTAATCCTTTATCAGTCTATCCATCCAAGATAAAACCTACCACCAACCACTTTGTTACTTCTGACTAATATTATTTTATGACTTCATTATTTTCATAGTTACAATAATTGTCCCATTACCTGCAAATATTGCCTGGAGTTTAGTGTCCATCTTCAAAAGAAAATAAAGGATTTCAAGGGAATAAAATCATTTCTTTGGCCTTTTCAACTAATGACAGTTCTAAAGGTCCATCACTGAAGCAGTACAAACACCCAGTCAAACTACAGGCACCTTGCCTTCATCAGAAACTCCATTGCACCGTGTGCATGTGTATTCAAGAAGGCCCCACAAACACCTCTCTTCAAAGTAGGATGGAAAAAGAAAATTCATTAGTGGAAAGACACCCAAGGCAATAACAGTAATGCTGTCTTTAAGGGCAGTTACCATTTCTATGGCCTTGCTTTTGACATAGTACATGAAGAGGAAGTCCCGCATCCTCGCTGCCATTTCCTCGTACCATTCCACCAGGAAGGTGTATCGGTCGTCGTCCACTTGCAACTGTGAAGAACAAGCAAAGCATGCAGGTAAAGGCACCCAGCAACTTTATATTTCTGTGTGGATCTCAAAATGATATACCATTCACCTATGGCCAAAGGGCCAACCAATCAATTCACAACTTATGCAAGATTCGTACAGGTGTCTCAACTTACTGACATCTTACTGATGGGCATTGTCAGCATTGGCATTACCTTGCACTCATTACAAGTCCCATGGTGCCAGGCTCTGTGGCTGAGCTGTTGGAGCACTTGACCTGCAGCCACTTGCAGCTGCAGTGTTCAAAGCTGCATAGATCCGAGAGTTTCATCCCTGGACATCATTTGACAATCATCCTGTGCACATTATATGCCTATGTGTAAACCAAGAAAAAAAATTGCTGGAGAGATAGTTTTCCACAGAATGTCTGGAACAACAGTAATGTAAGAAATGATCACTACACATGCCATATCCCTTCGTCAACAGCTATTGACACAGCTCATAAGGTATCCACTGCCCATATACATATTTATATGTGGCTCTCTGCACACCCGATACATGCAGGAAACTTAATTGTTGAACAATATTCTTCCAGTTAAGAGAACATAACTTTCTCTTTGACTAATTCAACAGCTATTACTATAAACAAGCAATTTACTAGTTACCTGCCTACACTGGAAACATGCCGGGTAAATATGTGATAGCACAGTGGCCTACAGGCTACACTAGGTTACATTCGTTGTCTGCACAGTAAGCATTAGTCTAGTCGCATCGTAATTTTGTTACGTGTGTAAAATGACTCTACGTTTCAATTCAATCGTTTCACCAGTACTTCAGAGCCTCTTTATTTCGTGGCGGAGGTTACTTATCTACAAGTTATTTTCATGCTAGCTGGAAGTTATTACAGGAGAGTTGACGACTTCGAAGAAATCGTAGCTTCTTCCAAATCGGAATGCCAGAGTGCAAAAAATACACTTTGAACCATCTCAAGCAAAGTCAGACGTGAAAGTTATTTCATCCTGAACGACGAGTTCTATTTACACATTCATAAAAAACGATTACAAGTTAGAAAAACTTACCATCGTGGCTTTTCAGTTCGTGTCAACGCACAACATAAAGCGTCTCCACCGGTCAGGTTCTGTTGTGGCAACGCGCCGGCAAGTTTTTTTTGTAACGATCAATCTGATTGGTGAGTGAATCGGTTAACGAAGGAAGCCCGCCAATATTCCATAAGAGTAACTTCCCCTATCTTGAATATTTCGTCTGCTTGAGGGCTCTTTCTGAAAATGTGACCCTCGATCCCAAATTGAGTCTGTTCGATACCTTGGTCAATTTTTAGATCTTACTGCCATCAGATAGTAATATGAATTAGCTTCAAAATGACACCAAGATTATCATGATGTGTGGCATAGAGGCTTTCTCTCTCTCTCTCTCTCTCTCTCTCTCTCTCTCTCTCTCTCTCTCTCTCTCTCTCTCTCTCTCTCTCTCTCTCTCGGTGGATGATAGATTTAGTTGGGCTACAGGAATAAAAATGTTACTGTTGAAGTATAAAGTTGAAAGAGAGTGGGACAGTCAAATGGTTCCAAACGAAACGACCTTCTTAAAACAACTGAAAAGTAGAATGATTGAATGGTACAAAAACGACTGGAGAATTCAGCTGCAGTCAAGTGTAAGATATTCCTTTTATCCCTCCAGGTTTACTGGAGGTCCTACAGACTTTATCCCTCCAGGTTTACTGGAGGTCCTACAGACTTTATTAGTCTGTCTGTCTGTGTGTGTGTGTGTCTGTCTGTCCCGTCTCCACGGCTTATATCTCAAAAACTACTGGACGGATTTCCTTGAGATTTTGCACACTAACTGGAAGTTAGGTCCGATTGAATGTATCAAATTTTCAGAATCGAGGCTTGAAGAGAAAGTGGTTTTTTAAGGTCGTATTCTCG